>MU224910.1:274371-288708 GCA_018584345.1 Thuja plicata
AGTATTATTTTAGTAGTTGTTTTTTTTTAATTCATTTTAGTGGGAAGCCCATCTGTGGGGATTTTATTTAATTCCCATTAGATATCACAACTAATTTTAATAAATGATTGTATTGGTATTTTAAATTAATATTATTTAGTGGTATATATATGGGTTAGATAATATAAGGAATATAATAGGGAATTTTAGAGTAAACTATTTAATTACATTATTTTACAATCGCATTGTAAATGAATTAAAATATTTTAAATTTACATCTAATCCAATATTAAAGTGGTGTTTAATCTGCAACCTTAGGGAATCTAATAATAATCGATAAAGTAATTTTCTGGCAATTAGGGGGATTATCAGAGGACTATGAGTTAGCTCTTATATTTCTAGAGGAGGTTAATGTTCAATTTCATGAAAGCATGGATACTTTAATATAGTAGTTAAATGAGTTCATAGAGTTAATTCAACGAAATAATTAATGACATAAATAAATAGTAATAAACATTGAAGTTATTTCTTGCTAATGGTTTAACGAAAGACAAAATTAAATAATAGTGTAGACATTATTATATATTAATTATAAAAGTTTATTTAGTTAACTGTCCAATTTAATTATATGTGGAGGTATTTAGGATTCAATAATAGTTTAATTAGATGATAACATTAAGACTTTATTAAAGTGCTAAGGGGAGTAAATTATATTGAAATGAGGATTAATTCAGGGGTGGAACATAACCAAATTATACTTAGTGATTTAATTAATTTTCATCATCAAACTCTATTAAATTATATTTTAAAGCTAAACCTATTAGGGATAACTAAGTGCGTCAATAGTAATTTTTCTGGTTAATGCAACATTTAACGTTTGTTTAAGGGGGAATTTATTAATGTAGTAGAAATCGATATAGGGATATACCTCATTATAAAATTAAATTAGATTAATGTTCTCAATGAGACATCTAAACCAAATTGAACTTGGTTGTTTACGAACCTCCTACAAATGATCGTATTGAGGGATGTTGACATTCGTCATGATCCCCCTTGACCTTTGGCTGTGTAATTCCTTATACCTTTTCTAGGATATAATTTCCTTCATGGATGTAAACTTAGTAGAGAACATAGTAAACACTTGAACCTGTGTAATTGCAACTTAGGTTAATTTAATACGTTCGAAAAAAAATTGTTAGAGTGTTTTTGGCATTAATTTTGGGTATGACACAAGTACAAGGACATTTTTCTTGTTCATTCAAGTAGAGTTGCAGATATATAACAAAGAAAATATTTTCCTAGATCTAACAAACAATAAATTCATTTTTCTTCTCTATCTTTCAAATTTTGAAACTTGTCATTCTACGCATACGTTAATATCTCCTCCACATATGTGACCATTGTTTAGGACTTAGGATAATTTCTAGAATTAGTTGTATCTTTCATTTAGATTTTTTGACTAACATTTGATTTTAGGCACTTTCACATTTAAATTTGGGTCCTAAGAAAAAATACAAATCTCACATTTCAATTTAGGTTATAAAATAAACTACAAATTCCACATTTCAATTTGTGTTATAAAAGGACAACCACAATGTAGAGTAGTTGCACACTTCATTTTTGGGCTTTAAAAGGGACTACAAATCTCACATTTTCATTTGGGTTCTTAAAATGAACAACTACAATCTAGAGTAGTGGCAAATTTCAATTTGTGCTCTTAAAAAGAACAAAAGAGAAAAAAAGTCCTAAAATTTTCCTAAAAGAGAAAAAAGTCTTGAAAAATCCTAAAAAGAGAAAAAATGTACTAGAAAAATCCCTAAAAATTGCATAAAGTCCTAGAAAGATGATCAAAAACATCATAGGAGGTCCTAAAAAATTTGAAAAACATAAAAAAAAGTCATCTAAGGCGACCATGTTTTGGGGTGTCTTTGATAAGGGCATTCACCTATATGATACACCACACATACCTTGACTCCAAACATACGAACCCTATGACGGACTAGTCAAAAAAATTGAAACATATCAAAAATCCTTGCAATAAAATCATCTTTGTCATGACAAATAGAAAGTGGCATCAAACATCAAATCTCAAATCAAAATAATGAGCTTCATAAATCAGAAATAGACTCATGAGACCTGTCTTTATCAAAAATCCAATCAATCAAATTTCTTATACAGTGAAAGATACACTTGAAAATAGATAGATCGGTCTTATGCGGGTAGTCCATTTCTGAAACTAGATACTTCTACATCAAAATCATTCCAAAAAAAGATCAATAGGGTTGTTGACAAAGTCAGTCATTTCAGTCTATCTATCAATTTATCTTTCATGATTGTGTTCCTATGCTCCTAAAGGATACCACTGAGTGGCAAGAGTGGCTATGATGGTTCATAATCTTGGTTTCTTTATTTTTGTTTGTGAAGTGTTTCGATAAATTTATGGGGAAAGGATGATTTAGGGTGAATGTGATAAGTATTATCAATTATATGGCATCCACAGACACCTAAGTCTAAGAGAAATATTGAATAGTGCCAAACATTCCTTATTTGTTTTCTGCTTGTTTCAACATAGATAATAGTTGTATCCAGGGGGTCAATATCTAGGTGCATTCGTATCTCTTTCTTTTAAAAATAAGGCATGATGATGAAATTGGTGAAAACATTCAGAAGTGACTCAGTACATCATCTATTTTGATAGCATAAGTTCATCTATTCTTCTAACTAATTATTTCTACTAATTCATTCTTCTTACTAATATTCTCCTAACTAACTCAGTCATTCCTAACCCATGTACTCATACATATCATATTAGGTCTTGCATACATAATAAATCTACTACATAGAAAAAACACAATAGCATAGGAATACATACACCATACATAGGATTCATATCATCACGTACATATAGACATCATCATAAAATAATAATATCATTTATCACATCTAGGAATCATAGTATCATCATCATAAGTGGAACATGTGATAAGTTCATCATCACATGCATAAATCTTTATAGAATCATATAGAACTACATGTCATAAATTAAATGCCTACACAAATATACACACACATTACATAAAATAAGACATAGCACTACAAAAATATGCATCTAATGCATATATATCATCAAATCAAGTATCTGATTATAATGGGAGCTCGCAAGCTCAGTCAAAATATATGTGTCTATGAAAAAATGATAGAGAAGTATAAACAAGGTGTCATCTATTGTTTCCTCCACCCTCTTGTCTGGGAGGTGGCATGGAATATCCTATACCAGTCTATCTAGATACCACCTTAGGATCATATTCTTATTCTTCTTGAGCCAACTGTACTACTACACCACTACCCTAAGATCTCTGAGAACTCACATTCCTATGAGATGTTTCATATCTCGGCATTCTCTTCTCTATTGGGCTAACACTCTCATAGTTCCCTTTCCAGTACTTTATCTCCCTTTTTGCCTCTCTCCTGACCTAGTAGATTATGTTAGTAGCCTCTCAAAAATAAAGATCTTCAACAGTGTCAATAAAGCCTCTCTCTCTCTCTCTCTCTCTCTCTCTCTCTCTCTCTCTCTCTCTCTCTCTCTCTCTCTCTCTCTCTCCTCATCTGATGCTCTGATCTCTACATCATCTAACCCCCTAGAAAATCCCTAATCTGAGCCCTCAATCTCTTAACCAGATCACTCTTTGTCTCATATCCTCCACCCTTATCTCCCTCTGCTTGGACATCCACCTCCAAAGCCTCTCCCTTCACACCATCATCTTCGTTATCCTCAATATCACTAGTACTACTGCTAGTGTATCTACCTAACTCTAAATTTTAAAATATTTATTACTATTATCCTCTCCCATTTTTCCCTTATCTCCCTCTCTCCCTCCCTATGCTAAGGCATCATCTCAGTGAGCCTACACTCTCCTNCCTAACTAGCTGGACACCCTCCTCCTCCTCCCCCTCCTCCTCATCCATGATAATAGGATGAATTATAGGATCACCCCTATCACCTCCTCCCCCACACCTTTGTCTCCTTTTCCACCCCAAGAAAAGAGAGAACTATTTATTAAATTATTAGAACTTTTTCCTCTACCTCTACCCCTCCCCCTACCACCTTTCCACCTCCTCCTCATGATGACTGGATTTTTTAGTGAAGTAATATTTTTCAAAGGAATTGGCCTATTATTGGCTCACCATACATCAAATTGTGGTGTAGTCCTTGTGTCTATATGATCTGATCTCCATGTCTATCAAAGTGGCCTCAAACCCTGAAACTCTAGATGCACTCCATGGGTGGGAATAATTGGTCCCTAATTGGAAACATCACATGATCTCCTAGAAAATATGGTATATGAATTTCTAACATCATTTACCTCTCCAAAATATCACAAAACCCACTCAAGGTTATGAAAATCAATCATATAGTAATGGTCATTGGTGCACCCTATCAGATATCATCTTTTCTTGCATAATTACATATGAACCTCCTCACCTTCCAAAACTAGACAATCTCAGTATGCTCTCCAAATAGTATGGAAACATGTCTAACTACTTCCTCCAATATACAGTGTGCCCCATGTGACTCTGCACTACTAGTCCCTCATATAAGTATGCATATGGGTGACCCTCAAGAAGAAATCTAGGAACCATGGTCTGAAAAACAACTTGTTAGGATTGGATAATACTGAGAGGGGGGGTGAATCAGTATTACTAGACTTAATTAAATTCTTCAACCATTTAAACATTAACCATAAATGTGCAGTAATGAAAAGAATATAAGAAAATGACATGGAACTCATAACACCATATTTTTTGTCGAGGAAACACTGGCCAAGGGAAAACCCCGGTGGGGATGATACCCACAAGCATGCACTAAAGTATAGTGTCCCTGTTAGGAGACCTAGCCATGTTAGGAGCTGAATATTACATAATACATTTCCTTGTTAAAGGAATTAAAACCCTGTTAAAGGTTCACAACACCCTATTAGGGGTCAACTGAGCTTACAACTCTTACAAAGTAATTTTGTTTACAAAGTTTTCTCATTCATGAACAAAACAAGCATCACTAATGCTTAGATATTTCCTTTATAGTTCATCAATGATCTATATCATTCTCTTCTCTTCCATTCGCATCTTTCACACAACATACTACACATTCCTCTATCTTTTCTTTCACAAAAATATCTTACATAAATATCTTTTTCTTTCACCAAGTAGGCTCTCAATGCAGATATCACATAGTCAGCTTCTAATATAAAATACATTTAATAAATTAAACATTAAATCCATATTCAGAGCTCTTTCATAGTCAAAGTATAGTTTATCATCAACCATAATCCAACTTTTATTGCCAGGAGTCCATGTCATACTCCCTTAATCATCATTACTGTCCAACTATTCTGTATTGTTGTTCTGTTGCAGTATGTCTATATTCAATTATATCTAACTCCCCATAGACATTACCAAAACCAAATTGATCTTAGGTGGAGGTCACACATACCCCATAATATATTCCTATAAGCTCACATGTCATAACTCATTGATCTCGATCTTTGATATCCAAAATACTTCTGTATCTCTGCTTTTATACTTAGTCAATTTTTGAATCAGCAAAACTTATCTTTAAATGAATTGATCTATAACCTAGATGTGTTTCCATAAATGATAACCAAAAAGTGAATCATATTACACAAAATTTATCACTTTCCAACAATCTCTCCCTTTGGCATTGATGGCAACACTTTAAAAAAAATGAATAAGTGTTCCAACAAAAAAAAAATATCTCCTCTATATTCTCTCCTTCCTCTTCTTGTCTATTCTCCCATTTTCTTCTCTTCTCCTATATTATTTTTTTCTTCTCTCTTCTCCCCCTTTGACAACAATGACAAAGGTGCATACAAAATAATAGGATTTAGTTCTTGCTCACAAGTTTCAGAATATCTTCAAAGGAATCTTCCAAGATCTTCACTTCGGTACTCCCATGATTTGAACAGTATTTGACTAATATGAATTATGCCATTCAATGCAAATGATGCGATCTCGGCTTCTTTCAATTCTGTGGGAATAAATTTAGTTAATGAATCTGTCACTTTATCCAAGTCTGATAGATGTACCTCAAGTATAGATATCTTAGGAGTGATTAAACTCTTCAGCAAATTAAATCTTGTCAATAATCTCCCTTTCTCAATATCCAATACACTAAGTTTTGCCAAAATTCTTGTGACTTCCTTGTCTAACTCTGTTAATGATTGTGAATATTCCTCACAAATGTCCATCATACTATTCAATGTTTCCCTTTATTTGGCAATAATGTCTTCAACATTCTAAACATGCCTAATAGGATTCATGCAATAACTAAACAGTTTTCTTCCATGTCCAATGCAGCTCTTTGCATTTGTCAAACAAGTTTTCACAATGCCTAAGTCCCATGTGATGGACTTGCAAATTTTTGATAGCTTCTTTTCTAAATAGTTCTTCTCTGCCTTCTCCTCTGCAATCTTTATCAAATTTTCATAATTTCCATCAAATTCATTACGTGTTATTCTCATATTTTCAATGTCATCTTTGTGCTGGAAAAAAATAGGTACTGGAAGCAATTTGTTCATAGTATCAATTGCTCTTGTAATCACTTTAGCCTTTTTGTCACCTTTCTGTTCTAATCTTTCCTTAACTTTTTTTAGTGTAGTAAAAGCCAATTTAACCAGCTCATCTTCATCCATGCTGTCAACATTAACATCTCTACTTGCCAATAATGAAATAGAAGATGTGTTTACCTTTTTTTGTTCATCCTCTTTCTATTCTATCTTCTATTCTTCTTCCTTTTTCTGCTCTACTTTCTCTTTCTGTTCTGCTTCATCTTCTATAGTGTTGTCCACATTCCCTGCAAATGGATCATTTTCATCTTGTGATGTGTCAAGTATCATTGGCACACCAGAAACATAGAAATCTGGTTGTGAATCTACTTCTCTTTTCTCAGCATTTGTCTCAGTTGCTTTTGAGCTTTTTCCCACTCCTAATTGTGTAGGCAAAGTGGTCTTAGGAGGTGGAGGCTTGTCAAAAGTAGTGTTCATCAATATTTTCTCCAGTGCCTTCTGACTTTCCTTAGTGACTTAATCATACTTCCTCGCCATGATTTTCAACAATCTTAACTTAGTCCTTAGAAAAGGTTTCAATTCCTTGAATATTCTTTCTCTTTCTTGTAAGGATATTATAGGCAACATGTTATCAATTTCATGATTCTTGATTGTATCATCCTTAATCCATGCTAAGTGTTTTCTTGTCTCTAATCTCCCATACAATTCTCTAGGTATACTTCCTTCAATTTCCAATAGAGTCTTCTTGAAAGTAAGTAAATGATCAATCACAATGTCTTCAATCTTAAGTTTGTCTGAATCTCCATACCTATCATAGTATCTATCAATTGTGATTAGTTTAAATTTTTCTATGGCTCTCTTCTCTATCATCTTCATGCCAGGATTCCATATGTGCTTCTCAATTTTCTTCTCGTCTCTTAGTGTGCTATGTTCTTTAGGTGATGTCTGCTTGCTAGATCTGGTGTGTACTCTAGGAGTAATATTCTCAGTTTGTGATGCCTGTTGTGATGGAGGAGGTGGAATTTCTACCATTACTACCTCAGGAGTGGGAAGGGTTGTAGGGATATAGATCTTTTTGTCATTTTATTTTTCACTTCTTTCAGTTCTTCTTCTGTCAATCCTACTTTTATACCACATTCATGCACAAGGTTTTCAATTTTTCTTTTCCTTAGACCTCTAGTCTGTTCCACTCTCACCTTAGCTAATTTCTCCTCATATGTTCCCCATCTTTCTTTCGATATATCAACTTCTGATGAAAGAACATGTTCAAATTGCATGGTAAGTACCTCTGAACTTACTTCATAACCCATGGGATAACACCATTTCTTTCTAGGTGTGACTGCTTCAAAACATACACAATCAGTTTCAACCATGAAACAGATTGTATCCTTGTATTTTTCAACAATGTCCTCATGTATCCTATACCTAGTTTTTATTTGTCTCTGAAGGATCTTGATCATCGAAAACAATTCCCCATCAACCCATGTACTATTCTGTCTTTTGTAGCTTTGTGAAATTAGAATACCAGTAGGTATCCCTATTTTCCAACCACTAGGGTGCAAGAAAGGAAATTTGTGCTCAATGTGTATAAACATATGCATCAATAGTGAGCCAAATCTGAAGGTCTTAGTTCTATCTTTCTTTATTAGTTTGACATTCTCTAGAATTTTCATTATGCTTAACTAATCAATGTGTTTTTATTCTTCTTTCATAACTCCTTTCTCAGTCATATGCTCCATCTCAGTAAAAATATCATCAATGCCAAGTATATCATACTTACAATGTATGTAAACCCTAATATCTTCTACGTGTAATAATCCATGAGGGGTTTGATAAAATGCTCCTTCGGGATCCTCTTCACAAGACTTGAATGGATTTTTCTTGAATTTGTACCTAGGTCGATATACAACATAGAAAATAATAGGTGCACCCATAGCTAGATGATGTAAATACCTTTCTTCCATTGAATTCTGAGTTTTTGCTTCAATCGATCACGCACGGAAATTATAGAATAGACTAAGTTCCTTCACTCTTTGATCTCCTTACGTCACTCTCCATCAAATGGTAAATAGAAAGGTCATCGAATGGTGCTTTATACAATTTTAAGTCATAAATTTCACTTTACTCAATATTGTCCAGTCGGCTGTAAATCTCGCGATCACAATATATGCATCCGCAGATGTTGTGCTCTCAGATGTATATTTCATTATGTCGGCCAAGTTCATATCTAATATTTCTCGAGCTCAATCCACAAATTTTGGGCTAGGATATATTCTGATGTCTGTATCCAATGCTCCCCCTAAGGCCATGATTGGCCAATTAGGTTGATTCAGTTTAACTACCATCAGGCGAAGATCCAGTGGCATCTACTAACTCTCCCTGAAATGATGTCTCACTTGTTTCTTTGATCTTCCATATCTTACCACTGCTATTATCTTCTTCTTTCTTAAAACAAATTTCAAAATCATTCTTCAAATTTGCAACACTCTTACCAGTATCATTTCCATTCTTCTATGTATTCATAGGAGGTGGTACTCTTCTGTTGTCTGATCCATTATACCTGCAAAAATTTTCTATATGACCTAGATTATTGCATTTGTAACATATAGGAGGTCTTCTTTCCTAATTAACTTGCAGCTTATAGTACTTCATAATGTGTCCAAAATTATGACATTTGTAGCATGTAGGTTTCACTGTAGGTTATCTTCCATTGTCTTGTCTATATATAGATTGATTAGGTTTTCTGCATTCTTCTTTCTTGTGCCCATATCCATTGTAATTAAAACAATAACCAAAAAAGTTCTACAAGGGGAATTACCTCTGCAGTCTCTCTCCATGTGTCCAAATTTGTTGCAACCAAAGCATCTACCTCTGAAGGTTCTGATCTGCTCTCTAGGTTCTTCAACAGAAGTTTTTTCAGCATCAATCTTCTCATTGGATTTCTTTTCCTAATTCTTTGAACATTTAGCTTCATTAAAGCCAATACTAGTCATATCACCTTTGGGTTTTTGTCTGTCTCTTTGTTCATCGATCAAATCACTACTGGTGTGGAGTTTCTCAATGTGTTTATTTTCCTTAACAAGTTCACCTTTTATGATCTAATTGTATTTCTCCAGGTCTAGATACTTGTTCTTGTAGTTGTCACCCTCATTCTTCATTTTATGTAATGCATTGTTTAAATCTTCTTCAACTTTATTCTTAGCATATTTTTATATCTATATTTCTTTATTCATAGTCTCATTCTCAAGTTTCAGAGTTTCATTCTCTTCTTTCAGTTTCATCACCTGATAGAATTGTCTTCATCTGAATCTTGTTTTATCTGAACCGTAAGATCTTGTCTTTGACTTCTGGAAAGCTCAAGTTTTTCCTTGAGTTTCTTTATAAATTTCTTAGCTCTTCACATCTTGAATCTTGATTCTCTATTCTTTTCTTTTTCTTTGTCAAGTTCTTCAAGTGTAGCATCAAATTTTTCTTGCAAACTGTCCAAATCCATTTTGATCTCCCTCAAGTTGTTAGACTTTTACTTCAAGGGCCAAAAGCTCTAATACCAATTGTTAGGATTGGATAATATTGAGAGGGGGGGTGAATCATTATTACTAAACTTAATTAAATTCTTCAACCATTTAAACATTAACCATCAACTTGCATTAATAAAAATAATATAAGCAAATGACATAGAACTCATAACACCATATTTTGTTGTCAAGGAAACCCTGGCCAAGGGAAAATCCCGATGGGGATGATACCCACAAGCATGCACTAAAGTATAGTGTCCCTATTAGGAGACCTATCCCTGTTAGGAGCTGAATATTACATAGTACATTTCCTTGTTAAAGGAATTACAACCCTATTAAATGTTCACGACACCCTGTTAGGGGCCAACTGAGCTTACATCTCTTACAAAGTAATTTTGTTTACAAAGTGTTCTCAGTCATGAATAAAACAAGCATCACTAATGCTTAGATAGTTCATCAATGATCTCTATCATTCTCTTCTCTATTTTTTGCATCTTTCACACAACATACTACACATTCCTCTATCTTTCTTTCACAATAAGATCTTACATGAATATCTTTTTCTTTCACCAAGTCAGCTCTCAATGTAGATATTACATAGTCGGCTTTTAATACAAAATACATTTAATAAAATAAACATTAAATGCATAGTCGGGGCTCTTGCATAGTCAAATTATAGGTTATCATCAACCATAATCCAACTCTGATTGCCAGGAGTCCATGTCATACTCCCTTAATCATTGTTATTTTCCAACTTCTCTGTATCGTTGTTCTGCTACTATCTGTCTGTCTTCAATTCTTCCTAACTCTCCGTAGACATTACCAAAACCAAATCGATCTTAGGTGGAGGTCACACATACCCCATACTATATTCCTCTAAGCTCGCATGTCATAACTCATCAATCTCGATCTTTGATATCCAAAATACTTATGTATCTCTATTTTTATACTTATTCAATTTCTGAATCAACAAAACTTATCTTTATAGGAATCAATCTGTAACCCATATGTGTTTCCATAAATTACAATAAAATATTGAATCATATTACACAAAATTGATCACTTTCCAACACAACTATGTGCTCCCATGCCCAAATCAAAAATAAGTGACCTCCCATCCAATCAACTTACCCTCATGGTAAGCCACATATTACATATGAAAGTACAAATGGGCCAACATGCAAGGATGCCAAGCATAGATTATCTTATCCCTAATTATACCTCTAAATAAATCTCCCCATCTGACTAAGAATCCATTTTCTCTCATGTCTAGGCATAGAATCCCACATAACAAGCTTCCCAAAACTACAGTCAACCTGCCTAATGTACCTCTAAATCTCAACCATGAAATTCCATAGGGATCTTCCAATCCTAACTTATCCTCAAGTACCCCAACCAACTCTGCCAAATTTTTTATCCTTGGCTATCTCAAAAATTTAGCAAGGGTACCATGAAACAGAATTTGCAGGATGGAATATACATCCTCTAAAGTAACAGTAGCCTCATCAGTAGGTTAATGAAAGGTGCATGTGTCTGAGTGCCACCTATCAAAAAGAGAAGAGATCAGACCATTATTGGTCATGATCTCAAGCACAGATGTGACCCAGTACAACCCTAGTTGTCTCAAGACTTGTCTCTCAGCCTCTGCTAACTAGAATCTCATAGTCAATCTTGGAGACCTATTCTCTCTGAATCAAAATACATCATAGACCTCATATGAAACAAAAACAAAAATACAAAAACACATCAGAATTGAGACAGTATATCTAACTAGAAAACTTAAAAACATGCAAAATAGAACAATTGTGATACTTTTATTATATGTGGTATACTTATGTAGTTGCGGAACTTTAACATCAATTGTGGTATTCTTTTCACGTATGCAGTAATAAACCACACAAGTGTGGCACACTTATCAAATGTGGCATTAAACTGTCAATTATGGTAAAATAATTGCATATGCAGAAATATTGTGGGGCATATGTGACAACTTTAAATTTTAAGGGAAAAAATTAATAAAATTAAAACGTAATAAATGTGAGTAATAAATGCACGCGTCTGAGTACTCATCACAGGTCCGCTGCCCTCTAGACGATGAAAAGTGTGAACCTGATTGGAGAGATGAGTGATTCCTACGAGACCATCCATAGCTAAATAAATATACGGAAATGCAAATAAATATTAATAGATCACAAGGATCTCCTAAGTGCAAAGTGACCAAATGAGAAGCCCTAATCACTATTTATACCCAATGGACCTAAGCCCTAATATTTTTACCTGGTACCCTAACCAAACTCTGTGGACCTTGGAAGCTTTAAACTATAATATGTTTCCAATCGTGACCTCATTTTTTAAGTCATTTGATCATGTACACGCTATTTTACATTGTCAACAAATTCAAGCTCATCCGACACATTTTTTGTTTAATTTGTTGAGGGGGCATAAATCTACATGTTATCACCAAGGCATGTTGGGGCAGGATCCTAATCAAATATTCTTTGACACAACGCTCATAATCATATTGTATCAAAGAAGGGCAAATGTAGACACCAAAAATGGACATGCTTGTGAGTTGACATTAAATTGCTAATTATTCCTCTATTAATTAATGGCTCTTTAATCATTAATTAATCACCTTGTTTCCTCTATAGTCCAATCTCTTGATCATTTACTCATTCCCCCAAAATTAAATAGATAATTAATATTATTTATTTAATTAACCTTAATTAATTAATCTTTATTGATTAATTAAGTTCAATTTCCTAAAAGTCCTATTGTTTGAATTTAATTATTTAAATTATCTAAATATTCCTCCTAAATTAAATTAATAACCAAATTAATTTTATTTTATTTTATTTCAATTTCTAATCAATTTCATTTCAAGCTAATTTTGAGCTAGTTTTAATTAATTTCATATAAATTCCACATTTCTCAAAAACTGAATTTTTAATTTAATTTTAGATTCTCAAAAAATAAAAAAAAATAAAAATATGAGGAAGTCAAATTCTTAAAATTCAAAAATCCTTATAAACAGAAAAATCAAGTATCTAAAAATATAATGTCTCTTTAAACTCAAAAATCATATTCTTTTCCCAATTTGCATTTTGGAAACTTTATCTTCGAAATTAGAAATATCTTTCCTAATCTTATCTCATCTTTGAGTTTTTAATTACGAATGGGAAACAAAGCTTCAATTCTAGAAAGTTACCTGAAATTTTTCAGTCTCTAATTATCTTATCCGTCGGTCTTGATTTTCCTAGATTAATCTCGATCAATCATCTCACCTAGATTTCCTATATAAACCCTCACTCTTTCTCATCTTTCAATCACAAATATTTACATCAAACTTATTCTATCACTCGCAGGTAATTTTATCATATTTTCTCAAAGCTTTGAGTCTGGATGCTACCATAATCACCTATGAGTGGCAGCTAGTCACACCACAATAAAGCAAAGAGAAGCAATAGAATCTGCTAAGTATCGGATGGTTTGTGTTAATTTAGTTTATTCTAATTTAATCATCATGCTTACAATTTTTTTGTCTGTAGGTATTTTTATTATGTTTAGTAGTTTAGATTGATTTCTTTATTGCTAATCTCTTATTCCTAGTCTTGGATATTTCCCCCACGACAAGAACAACTACAATATTGATTATATTCATATTTGATTTTCAGTTTTAAAATTGAAACTAACTTACAATCTAGATTAACTACATATTTGGTTTGGGTTTTAAAATTGACACTAACCTAAAATCTAGAGTACTTACATATTTGATTTTACATTTTATCAATTAACCCCATGTCATGTGATGACGTTATTTTTCCATTAGTACACTTAGTGAAAAACATTGACAGAGATCACTGGCAGACTACAAGCATTACCGGTGAATAGCGAGCATACCCGATAGAACACAAAGGTCACAAGAAAAATGCTAAGTATGGAATCGACAAGCATCACCGGTGACCACAAGCATTACCGGCGACACAGTTTTGAGAAATAACCTGATAGGAACATAAAAGGTATACCTGATGACAAGTTCAAGAAAGGAACACTGACAACCAAGAAAACCGACTGTCAAAACCGACAGTCAGTTAAAGAACCCGCAAAAAGTGGATCTGATTTTTACACGACGGATAAAGCAATGTAATTCTATTTATAGAGTTTTAATTTTTTTTAAATCATAACTTGAGGGTCAAGCAAGCTTTATGTAAATGTTTTAAAGCATCCTAACAGATCTAAAACATATCTAACTAAAGATC
>MU224910.1:290378-362348 GCA_018584345.1 Thuja plicata
CTTTTATTGGTAATTGTTATAAATGTCAAAAGAAAGGACACAAGGCACATGAGTGCAGATCCAAAGTGAAAAATCCAAAGAGAAAAACCTATATGGACAAGTACTGTCCTACATGCAAGATGAATGGTCATACACATAAGGAATGCTGGAAAAAGAACAACAAGGCATGGACACCAAAGGAAACTGATAAAAGCTAATAACTAGCAAGATTAGGTAGCTCATATGTTTGGGACTATAACACATGGGTAAATTGCACAACATGTGGAAGGTATGGTCATATTGCTTCCAACTATATGAGAAAGTGGACCAGAAGGTCAAGAGATTGGACCAATCTAGGTATGGCATGCTTGCACTGTCATAAGGTTGGACATGTGATAAAATATTGCAAAGACCGACTGACAGACACAAGTACACATCCTAATGGAAATACAATTGATGACATCAAAAGAATGAGAAACAAGATGTGGGTAAAAGCCACAAACACTGAAGGTACTGGAACAAGTGATGCAAGTGGTGCCACCTCATCTAATGGATCTGATGACATCACTACATCCAACTAGATTGCACAAGAAAGTTAGCATTACTTACCAGAATGTATCGGTCATTACACAAGCTAAGTGTAAACCGACGGATATCGGTGAAATTTGAATCAACAAAAGTTGTCTTCGCAACCTCACCGATGAGCATCAGTGAAGTCTCCAAAACTGCTAGCTACCCGGATGCTTGGCACAAACACCACAGAAGTTATGAATGTCTTTACCGATGAAATCAGTCTTCATAAACCGATGAGTTGGTAAGCATTAATGACAACTTAGGGTACAAAGAGGTTATAAAAGCCCGACGGGTAAACTCATTTTTGCACCCACAATTTTTGAGCAGAGCAGAGCAGACCAGAGAGATTTGAGAGCAATTTGGAGAGTGACCCAGCAAAAATCATTGTGACACAAAGCATTCACATTCACAGGCAATCACAAAGAATTTGTAAGTAATCATACTCACCGATGGCACTGTTATTATTTACGAAAACCCCTAAATTGCAAACTAGATGGCATCAACTTCTAGGTTAGAGAAAATTAAGGAGGATAAGAAGAAACCCTTCAAGCTTGTTAGCAGAGGTGTGTGTGTTGAACCTAAATACAAGCTTCACCCTGAAATAGCTTCACAACCTGACGATTCCAGAGCATTCTCCCGAATCCCACCTAGGGTTTTACTGGTAGAGGATATAAGGTCCTACATTCACTGTAAGAACTCGGAGATAGGAGATCTAGACCTAGATAATGCTTATAGGGAATTATGTGATGATGCTAGAAAGCTCAAAGAAGAGCATAAACACTTGGAAGTAAAGGGACTCACAAATGCACTACATTTTCCAAAGTTTTTCAAAATGGAATGGATAAAGATTGTTCTTAGCAGAGTTCGCGATAAGGCTCTATGACTAAACAAGCCAAAGGCAATAAAAAATGATGTTATTCACGTGGTTACTCGTTATCCTACAATCGATAAACCACAGGCTCACAAACATCCATCTCTAGCAGAAGTTGAAAGACTAACTGGTGCTAAATCAGATAAAAGGGCACTGAAGGTCAACACCATTACCGATGTAGAGCTGATGTTTGGAGCATGTGTTGTTGGCTATAAGATTTTCCAATTAAGCCGAATGAACAGCATATCTAGCACTTCTTTGAGCACAGCATACAAGATTATCAAACAGGGGAAGAAGATGGATCTGGCAGAGATCCTATTACATCAATTTGTAGAGAATATGTGCATAATAAGGTCATCAAGAACAAACACATGTAAAATTGGTTCCCTCATAATGTGCATATTCTTTTATTTTGAAGAATACTTTCCTTCCATTGGAAAAGTTACATGGGACACAAGCAGACCCATTACCATTTAGATAGGTGAATTTATAGAATCACTAGGGACAGATTTTGACAATGATATGCATGAGTATTTCAAAACCATAAAGGAAATGCTTCAAGCAAGAACTAGGATTCCTGAGAAACTAATAGAGGAAAACCGTGAAGAAATATGTTTCATGGTAGATACAGATTTCACATACATACAAGTAGTAGTTCCATGAAAATCATGGCTTTCAAAATTGGATTATGAAATTAAAATAGGATTATCCAACAAGTGCATTAAGGCACTATTGAATGAACCAATAGACAACAAACAACTAAGATTTGGTACCTATGAAGAGGCCAAACAAAATATTAAGAAAAATCTTGTTGTCAAGAAGGCTGTAAAATAGTCAAAAAGAATGGTAAAGAATCTGAAAAAGAATCTGAAAATATCTTCTGAAGGAGAAGAAGAAGAAGAAGAAGAAGAAGAAGAAGAAGAAGAAGAAGGTGAGGAGGAACAATAGGGTAAGGAGGAAATCACCGAGGATCAACTTCCCATCGGTGACACAATAGAACAACAAGAATCAGAGGAAGAGAAGTCTGATTCAACACCTCCTCCTCCACCAAAGAAGTCTAGAACAAGAAGTCAAACAGCAAAAGATGC
Source organism: Thuja plicata (assembly GCA_018584345.1). Lineage (NCBI taxonomy): Eukaryota > Viridiplantae > Streptophyta > Pinopsida > Cupressales > Cupressaceae > Thuja > Thuja plicata. The sequence continues at coordinate 292,890 of MU224910.1, forward strand.
AATTCCTTCTCCCATGGTAGAAGGGAAAGTGTATAAGAGGAAACCAGACACGCAAAAAGGAAAACAACCAGCTAGGGCACCTGCCAAGAGGAGGAAATATGTTCAGACTGATGAGGACTTAGAAGATTTGGCTATGGATGAACCTGACACTATAAAACAAGCAAAGGAAACAGCAAAGGTTTCATCACCAACTGAAGACATTGATGAAATATGTAAGTATATTGCTGAAGCTGCATCTGTTGGTCATCCTAAGATAAGAAAATGGTTAAGATGGGACACTGTAGAATAGAATAAGATTGAAGATGCACTTATTGCTAAATTGTGAAAACATTATTATGTCCCATTGCAATTCACTACATGTGATGTTCCATAAGAACTATTAGATAGAATATCTTCCAGATTCACTTTTGCACTTCATGAGGAGAAGAGGATAAGAGAAAGAGTGTTGGTCTCTCTTATGCCTCATGAATCAATGAGAGAAGAAATCAATGAAGTCATGGAGAAATATACAAAAAGCTTCTCACCCAAGTTGAGAGCTTATAAATTTCTTAAAGAGAAACTTATAGAGCTTGAACAAGACACACATAAGATACGGAGTGAGATACTAAATCCTAATGAGGAGTGCAGTCCTAAAAAGAACCCTATCAACAAAAAAAATAACTCAACAGTTGAGTTAGACAGTGAAGAGGTATAGATCACAGGCCAAAAATAGACTGACATTATAGATGAAGACTGGCCAAAGGATGGTGAAAATGATCAAGTACCAGCAAGCCCCATCCATGTCAACTTAGAGGATGAAGAAGTTACCAAAGAAGAACTATCAATAAAAGGTAACTTAGAGGTTGATATAAATGATTAATCATGGTTAGACAACATTTTCAGTACCGCTACAGGACAAGATCCTGCAGTAGGAATTCAAAAAGATAAAGACATCAATGCTACAAAGGGCAATACCGACGAACAAGACACAACTATTGACACTGCAATAGTCAATACGCCAACAAAAATGAATATATTAATAGATGCTATTGATATTTAGTCTAGTCAGGACAAATCATCTAAGAAAGATGATGATATACCCAAGGATATGGGTACCAATGAAAACAAAGTTGCATCCAACACTCCCAAGGATACCGATACAGAAATGAAGGATGCAACCGATGATAAGAAAGATGTATCAAAAGATCAAAACAAAGAGGCAGATGACAATAATGATGATACATTGAGAGAGGTTGAGGAAAAAGAGAAAATTGAAGCAGTCAAGCAAGATGAAGGGAAAAAACTCAAATAAAACATATATGTTGATACACCCAAGGCACATGAGGAGATGTCTTCACCAAACGAGTAGGTGGACTCAAAATAGATACACAAGGATGCCTCATCTTCTCGACACTCACCCACAAAGTCAATCCAATATCACACTTTACAGATGGTGGTACATCAATCAGCCACCCAGCCAAAGAAGAAGAAAAAGAAAGCAGTAAAGAAAGACATCTTGGCTGTCACACTGGATGAGATAATTGAAGTTCCAAACTGGGATATTACCACTTTGGACAGTGACAAACTTCAAGAGTTTGGAGTGCTATGTCAGAGAAAGGCCATTCACAAGAAAATGATACAAGAACACAGAGAAAAAATGGCACTTAACAAGGTAAAAGATATACTCCAACAACTTGTTCCTGAAGTCAAACTTGAAGCAAATATTACAGTAAAGGGACAAATTGTTGTTCTTACCGACACCGTCACAGAGCAAGGTATAGATGTAGAGCAGGCTATGGAAGAAAAAGCAGAGAAGAAATATCAGTACAAATTAATTGATAAAATAGCCAAGAAGTAGAATTGAACAAGGTAAATCTCTCTAAACTCACTGATGAATTAGAGCCAATGATTGTTGAAGCAATCACCTTAGTTCAAAAGATGTGCACACTTGAGAATTTTGCAAAAGAAAATAGTGACAAATTAGCAGAAATAGATTCAAATGTCACAACCAGTGCTCAAAGCCTAACCTCACATGCCGATAGTATAAAGGCACATCATGACATGGTCATAGAGGTGAACAGGCTAAGGAAAGAAATATGGGATGCTAAAACTCAATTCAGAGGTGAGATTACTGAACTACAAGCACACATTCTGCCTAATCTTACTATTTTACAGCAGCATATTTCTGATGCAAGAAATCTTATTGCAACCCCTGAGATGTCTGTAGTAGACAACATCTATGATATACATTTAAGGATTTCACTGGAGCACATGGATCTAGAAATGCTGAAGGAAAAATGGGAAAAGATGATGGAGGAGATCAAGTCCTCACATTCCCACCTTTTTGAAAAGTTGTAAGTACCTTTGCCTTTAGAATCAAAAAAGGAGGAAAGGAAATGTATATAGTTATGTACAATATATATATCAAAAAAAAGAGAAAAATAAAAGTACATAAGGATATGTATATATACTTACTTACACTTACCGGCATATACATAGCGGGAGTCATTCAAATGACTAAGGAAGAAGTATACACAGGTGTACATACTAATACACTCAGTATGTTTCACATATCATGTTTTTGATACTAATGTCAAAGGGGGAGATTGATGACATTATTTTACCATTAGTACACTTAGTGAAAAACATTGACAGAGATCACCAGCAGACTACAAGCATTACTGGCGAACAGCGAGCATACCCGACAGAACACAAAGGTCACAAGAAAAATGCTAAGTATGGAATTGACAAGCATCACCGGTGACCACAAACATTACCGGTGACACAGTTTTGAGAACTAACCCAACAAGAACAGAAAAGGCATACCCGACAACAAGTTCAAGAAAGGAACACTAACGACAAAGAAAACTGACCATCATAACCGATAGCCAGTTAAAGAACCTACAAAAAGTGGATCTAATTTTTACACGATGGATAAAGCAATGTAATTCTACTTATAGAGTTTTAATTTTTTTTAAATCATAATTTGAGGGTCAAGCAAGCTTTATGTAAATGTTTCAAAGCATCCTAATGGATCTAAAACATATCTAACTAAAGATCAAGGTCAAGTTGTAAACCTTGGATCTAGAGTTAACTTGTGATGCATGAATCAAGAATTGAGCCAAAAACTAGTATAAATAGTTGTTCAACTCAATTGTGAGTAATGAATTTGTTGTTGCTGATAGCCACGAAGAGCATCTAAGGAGCAGAAGGCAAAATTCATGCAAAGTTCAGAAACAGATCACATCAATTGTCAAGAACACACAGAGGCTATCGACGAGCAGATAAAGGTATTATTCAATCATGGAAGGATGATTGCTAATATGTATGAAGCTTTATAGGATCTGTTATTAGAAATTAAAGATTGCATACATCATCATATCAAAGACTTATGTAGTTGCATTCTAACAAGTGCATCACATCTAAAATCCTTTTGTAGAAGGTGGACTTAACCATTATTTACAAATCTCTTAACAGAGTGCACACTTAACAGTGTTGCAAAAGCTTCAAATGAAGTAGATCTTAACAGGTCTCCACTGTAATACTCCTAACAGGGTAGGTCATCAAAAGTGACCAATTGTAAGCCTTAATCGGCCCCTTTTTATCTACAGATAGTGAAGTTTTGTGGGTAACAATCCCCACCACAATTTTTACTTCCTAACAGGAGTTTTCATATCTTGTGTTATGTGTTATCTATTTTCATGAATGTCTTTGTTATGGTTACATACTAAAAGAACTTATGATATGATTGTATATGCATAAAGAAAGATGAATAGTTAGATAAGATAATTTACAAACTGATGATTAAGATTTAATGGGCTAACCAAGAAAATTTTTAGAGGTACTGATTCACCCCTCCCCTCTCAGTACATCATTCCAATATAATTCCAATAGTCATGTGTGTTTTGTGCACTTTCACATTTTGTAGAATGGTCCCACTACTAACACACACAATCCTCTCCCCTTGCTTTTGTGTTATTGGGTGCAAGATAAAAGTGTTGGTGACACTTATTTTTTATTATTTAGAGGGCCTACCTCTCATGTAATTATCACTAGTGAGAGGAAACAACCTAAGAAGTAATAGGCTTAAGTGAAACCACTTCCAATCACTATATAAAAATGTGGTTGTGACTAATCTCATGATCAACAAGTGATTCTATACCAAGATGAAGATATCCCTCAGTACCTATGTAGTACATTAAAACCTGTAGGATGTAACTTTTGCAAGTTTGGAGGCCTCCTTAACAGGCTAATCTACCAAAATTATCGGCTCTTGAATAAATGCCTTTACTACAAACTATTTTATTTTTTAAAGTAAAAAACCTTTTACAAGTTGAATCAGGGATTGTGATATGTACATCTCGAAGTTACCCCTCATATACTCTTCAACTTTAGATAGAAATTTTTTCAAGATCTCTGAGTCTTTAGAAATTTGATGCTTGATGTGCCTAAGAAGTGTGTGTGATGTGTAAGGGGGATCCAATGCCTCCAACCATATATCTATCCAATTGAAAGTGGTATTTTATTGTTATGGGATTCAACGAGTACTGTCCTATCTAACCTAGGTTTTATATGTGCTTGTACTTGTGTGTGTATTTTTTGGACCTACAATCTGCAACACAACACTTCAATATGTCATTGCAATAGTGAGATAAGCATGACATAACAAAGGAAAAGCACATATACATCACTAAAATCCACATATTTCTCCCTATCTAAGAAGAGTATGAATATACTATAATTTACCCTCAGATTATGCATAAATCAGTGACGCACTCATACTTAGAATGGAAGACTTTAAGAATGCAAGCTAAATGCTCAAACAAAGTTCATTGTAGGTACTCCAAATGAAAGATTATGTAATTACTATGAAAAATGAACTAAGAATGCACTTATATTGTTAGAAATCAAAGCAGCATAAGATTACTTTAAACTTCTAAAGATTAAGAGCCCATTGAGCTCAAAAATTCATTCCTTTATAGAAGAATTTGAGGATTGAGAGGTCAGGATTGATTTATGAGGAGAGGTGGAGATTTAATCCTTGGTGATCGATGTGAGGTGATCCAAGTGATTTAACTCTCATTGGCTATGATTGACTTTCCATTTTGCAAGTGATGAGTTGTAATTAGGGAATTTATTTGATTCCTTTCAATTAATTACCTTAGCCATGTATTTAATTATTTTGATTTTAATGATTTTATTTTATTTAATTGGCTAAGGCAATTAATGTAAATTAATGATAAGATCACTTTGATTTTTAGAAAATTAAATTTGATTTAAATGAATTATGCCAATTAATTGAAGAATTATCTTGCCATAATTAGGGGTATGATCACACTTAGGGAAAATAGGGTCTATGGTCAGAGCAGACCAAATTAGGGTGGTTACATTTGCCCCTCTTTGAATTGATGTGCGAGCAGTGCATTGATTCAAAGAATGTTTGATGTTGACTTCATAAAGTTTGAGAATTCCACACTTGATTGAACGAAATGTCTCATCAGATTAGTCTCTCACTTGATTGAACTAAGACTAGTAGTATTGGCTTTGAACTTGATCAAACAAAGGTCAATTAAAACAAAGATCTTAAATATACCAATTCTAACTTGATCGAACGAGAATTAATAATACTGACTCCAAACTTGATCGAACAAAGGTCAGTACAAAGATTCTAGGAGCTTAAATAATGATCTGAGAATATGTGGACATGGATATCTGGCTTGTGAGCACTGAAGCCTTCTATCCAACAGTCCTGACTTAATCGAAGGAAAATTCCATGCCCCTAGTATTTTGATGATGGAGTCATTTTAATGCTTTTTGAGCAAGAATTTGAATGATTTTAAGTGTGATCATGCCCTCTCAGGAATGAAATTGAAGTAAAAAGAAGAAAATCCCTCTGTAAAATGATATATCACTTGAACTGATCGTTTGGATCGAGAAAGAATAAATTTAGAAGAAATGATGAAGTGAATGTGTGTTAAGAGAAAACACAATTTTACTAAGTTAAATACGTGAAAACAAGAGTTCTGAGTCTAATAAAATTATGTAGGACCAAGATTTTGATGAAGAAAGTGCAATTTGGTGATAGAGAACTCAGAAAACTGATTGTGTAAAGCCTACAAATCATTTTCAGAACATATAGAGCAATTATGCATTTTTGTGAGACTGTCAAAAAATGTGTAGCATATTATTGAAAATATCATCTGCACATTTGATTTCATTCATGATTGATCAGAGAAGAACAAAATTGAATTTTGATAGTCCGGGAGGAGTTCTGGAGCTCCTAAATAGCTCAAAGGTCAATATATATCTCAAAATTCCCTTTTTACTCATTCATTTTCACTTTTATCCTTAGTAAAGTTAGAGCTCTGCAGAGAAGATGGTGGTCCCCATGGAGAAACATTGATTCAATCTTGCATGTCGACATCAGCACCCATTCGATTATGCACCTTCGGTGAGTACATCAATACCTACCTTTTCATGCTTTCATTTTTCATTTTTTTCAATTTCTATAGGAGTTATTAAGATTTTAGTTCTGCATCGCACTCCGTGTCCTAGGTTGTGTCCAGTTAATCCTGTGTTGCATCTTGTTTTTTCCCAAAATCTTGGATCGCACCCTATTAATTCAGGATCACATCTTGCTTTTCACTTTTGTATCGTATGCAGTAAATTTGTGGTTGTCTTTGAATTTGGTCATGTCCTGTGAATCCAGGATCGTACCCCACCTCCCACGTCGCATCCTATTAGAATAGGATCACTTCCTAGATTCCCCATCATATCTGGGAAATTGTTCATCGCATCCAATGTTTAAGATCATACCCTATAAAAACATAGTCATTTTTAGTGTAGGAGTTAGGCTTTTTTCCAATTTTAAATGTTTTTCTCTTTCTAAAGGCCGGAAAGACTTAACTGATAGCTTTTCTACATAGTTACCATAGTTAGAATATTGATTTGAACCTATATTTTTGTGTTCTATTTGAAAGATTGATTTTGAGGTAATATCCTTTCAAGGACCTCATCTAGGATGAGACCTTTCTTTATCATGTTCCTTGACACCTGCTAAGTTACAAACCATAGCATGTCTTGGATTGGGACATGGTCAAGATGATCATGGAGATGATGGAGATGATCAAGGTGTTGGTGGAGTGGGTGGTGGAGTGGGTGGAAGCAGAGAGGGTGCTAGTGGTAGACAGACTCGCTTTAGGTTTGTGCCTCCATGAGTAGATCCAGGTCCATTATTGACCGGAGAGAAGTAGCGTCAGCAGCAGAGGCCATGGGGACAGGTACCTAGTGGAGGAGGTGGACCTTTGAGACAGGATCCTCCTAGGGATATAGGTAGGGATTCTGGCAGGGATGGAAATCCCTTATCATATTTTTAGAGGGAGCGTGAGCATCTCAGAGCTTGGATCACTACATTAGATACTTTGTTGATAGATAGGGATAGACAACTAGATATGATGAGATCTGAGAGAGATATCTAGGCCCGCAAAGCTACTCATCAGGGCCAGAGAGATGTGTATTACTTTTCTTTATATTGGGCGGCAGTTCTAGAGGGACAAAGAGATCTGTTTTATTATCAAGTGGCACAAAATTCAGAGGGAGCTATGCCTCCACCATCTCATCATGCACCACCTCCTCCTCCTCCAAATCAGGGAGAGGGTGGAATTTAGACCTAATACTATTCTGTTGATATTTGAGACATTTTGTATATATTGATCCTTCTGAGATCATCCATTTTACAACAAACTTTTATATATGTATATTTGTTTCATTGTGATCATACTGATACTCTTTTGTTGGTAGTTCCACATTTTTTATCTATTCCATCATTGATATATATCTGAAATAGCTATTTTTGATCTTGATATGTTCATGGGTTCACTTTTTTTTATAGATGTTTAGTTTGATGCACATATGATTATGTACTTGGTTTCTTGATGAGTTAGAATAGATTCATGTGATGACATCATTTATACTCTTTGATTTATTAATGACATATAAATGTGTTTTGAATTATTTCTAGATGAATTTTTTTGAGATTTTCTTTATGTGGATATATGTATGGATGCACTTAGGATGGAAAAACAAATGCAATTCTTGAATTCTTTGTTTTTGTATTTTATTTTTCTCATTTATGAATGCAAAATGTATGTCATGGATATGCAACTACAATTGATATCAATAATATAGATTATGTATTTAACTTGGATTTCGGATGAACCAGGAAATCATTTTGAGCTCAAGTCCTTATGTTTTTGTAAAAATGAATCATCCAATATTTAAATGCATCTATATGCAGACTCTTAGGAATGTCACTGATTTGTATACATTGTAGCATTTTTCTCATCATTGGGCATTTTTGTAACGAACATCATCTGATAGTACAACTATCACTAATACCCATAAGGTATCATGAAAGTATGAATACTATGTATAGTAGATGCAGTGTCAAAAATAAACCTAAGCATCAAGGTATAGAGGCCAGGATGACTAGTCTATTATCTCCTTTTTATTTTAAGAATCATCTTTTTTTCATGTGTAATGTAAGATATGTGAACCTCAATGAACCTTCAATATTCATATCCTTGGGTACATAATGTGTCGTACACCTTACTTAGAATCTGATTAAGAAATAGACAAGGAAACTGGCTCAACCTCACCGTAGTTTACACATAACTAGGGTCGAGATATATGCGGCTATCCACTCATGTTGGAAGCTCTTACCATAAACATCCAAGTTAGGTGAAATTTATAGGATCATTGAAACAATCACCATATGCAGAAAGCCAAGGAAATATTATGCCCCCTGTCCTTGTGACTCTTAGTCTTTAAATAGACATCATGGAGTAACTCAAAAGACATAACACTCATCAATTGATAATCAATCAAAGAAAATTCATAACTGCATACATGCCCCTAGTTTGAAACATCATGGGAACATAAAAGAGTCATAATCAAACCAAGATCAGTCTATATGTGTTTTAGTAGTATTGAGAAATATCATTGATTCATTTTTCAAGAACAGTAGAGAATCATCAATTAGAACTTGGAATCAAGCAATATGGTTTTCATGTCTGAGTATATGAGATTAAATTTGTCAACAATTTCAATCCAATGTAGTGTTTAGGAACACTATTTGATTAAAGTGTTGAGAAACACTAGTGATTAAAGTGTTGAGAAACACTAGTATGATGTATGTTATAGGTAGGTGATGTTGAAGAAATACCCTTGTTTGTGATAGTGATGTTTTGATGCAAGTATTGAGAAATATTGTTTTGAGAGGCAAACCATCCTAGAAAGGAACCTAAGCCAACCTAGCAGATGCAAACTGAACATGCTGGAAAAGATGCCCCCAATGCTGAATGATTATTTCTAAGATACAAATGCAAGAAAATCCCATGCAAGGATATGACATTTGTAAGGAATCAGAGTCAACCTATAGCACCGATGTGATCGTGAAGGATTAGTATTAGCAGTGCATTGATAGATGGAGCACAGAGTACAAGTGACGCCTATTTTCCAGGTTTTCACCACTCAAAAAATATTTTTATTTTTTCAACCAAGATGCTTGTTTGCCAAGTTTTTGCTAAGGCACTTTTCTCATTTTCAATTTTTTGGCTCTTTTTTTTTGTTAGTATCAAGGTGCCTGTTTGCCAGGTTTTCACCAAGAATACCTTTTTCAGCACTTTTTCCACTGCTTTTTGGATTTCTTCAAGATCAATATTCAAATTTTTTTGGTATTTTTTAGGAACTTTTTCCACTACACAGGCTCTATCAGCCATATGTCAAGCGTAGAACCGCTTCAAGTATAGAGTACTGATGGGATCAAGAAGAACATATCCCTTAGGTGTATCTAACTGATAAGCTCCATTCCCAAAATTTGTAGTAATAACATAATGCCCCAGCCAGTTGGGTTCAAACTTTCCTTTTTGTTCTCTATTTGGCTGGTTTTAAAGATTTTCTTTGAGAATGAGATCCCCCACTTGAAATTGTCATGGTTTTACCTTCTTATTGTACCCTTTTGACATCATTTTCTGGTACACTTTGAGATGATCAAATGCGTGTTACTTGTGCTCATCTAATAGTTCTAGTGCATGAACCCTATCAATGTCGTATTGTTCATCTATAAAAAGACCTTGGAGAGATACTTGCAAAGATGGAATTTCTAATTCAATGGATAGCACTTCTTCTGCACCATAGACTAGAGAAAATTGTGTGTCTCGTGTTGGTGTTCGGGTACTTTTTCTGAAGGCCCATAGTGCCAGATTTAGTTGTAAATGTCAGTCTCTACCAGACTTACTCATAACTCTATATATAATTTTTAGAGTTTTTTTGTTTGAAGCTTTAGTATTTCCATTACTATGAGGATAATAGATTTAAGAAAAATGTTGAGTGATATGAAACTATGTACAAAGGTCCTCAATGTCTTAGTTTTTGAACTGACCCCCATTATTTGTTACAATAGAAGAGGGTATACCATACCTACAAATGATGTAGTTCAAGATGAACATAGAAACATGTTTTCCAGTGGCTTTGATTAGTGGCATGGCCTCGACCCACTTAGTGAAATACCCAGTGGCCATAATGATGTACTTGGTTCCACTTGAAGAATTAGGATAGATCTGTCCAACATGATAAAAGGCCCATTGCTGAAACCAATGCATTATAAAAGGTATAAGTTCTCTGGCTGGAGCATGGATAAGGTTTCCATGTGTTTGACAGTTGTGACATGTTTTAGAAAATTGCAAAGCATATTTTTACATTGTAGGCCAATAGTAGCCAACTCTTAATAGTTTCTTAGCTAATGAAAAGCCATTCGAGTGTGATCCACATACACCTTCGTGAACCTCTTTTAATGTATGGTTAGACTCTTCTTGTTCTAAACACCTAAGAAGTGTATCATCAAGACCTCATCTATATAAGTTAGTATTGATGAGGACATAATGTGATGTTGTCCTAATTAAAGCTCATTTTTCATTCCTTGATAGGCCACTAGGTAAGGTTTGATCAGTAAGATAAGAAATTATTATGGCATATCAGGATTGGTCTAGGGCATTTAAAGCACAAGTCAATTAGGATTGAGGTGTATCAAAGGTTAGAAAGGATAATTATTTCACCAATAATTCATAGAGGAATTGGTGTTCTTCCAATTGTAACATGGATGCTAGCTTAGCCATAGCATTTGCAGATTTGTTTTCCATTCTTGGTATTTGTTGGAATGTGATGAAGATAAAGTACTTTTTCAAATCTTCAAATAATTGTTTGTAAGGCATTATTTTATCATCTTTTGTCTGATAATATCCATTTACTTGGCTTATAATGAGGTGAGAGTCACCATACACATGTAACTCTATGATTTTCCATTCCATAGAAAGCTTGAGTCCATTTACCAATGCTTCATATTCTGAGATGTTATTTGTGCATGAAAACATTAGTTTATATGCCTTTGGTATCTTGTAGCCTTAAGGAGTGATAAATAAAACCCCTGCTCTAGATCCTTTTTGTGTGAAAGAACCATCAAAATACATCTTCCATGGATATTCAGTTAAGTGCGTGATTGTTTCATCTATAAATTCAATTATCAAAGGTGTTTCATCTTGCAATGGTGAATCAGCTAGTTGATCTTCTAGGACTTGTCCTTTGATAGCCCTTCTATCCACATAATTAATATCAAATTTCCTCAAAATCAAGACCTATTTTGCTAGTCTTCCTGTCAATTTTGTTTTACTCAAGAGATATTTAAAGAGATCTATTTTTGCAATAAGTTTCACTGTATGCGAGAGCATGTAGTGTCTCAGTTTCTAGGATGCAAAAACAACTGCTAAGAAATATTTTTCAATGATATCATAGTTGATTTCATAAGACACCAAGGTCCTGCTGATATAATAGATAGCTCTTTCCTTTTTATTTTCATCCTCCTGTGCTAGCAATACTCCAAGCGATGTAGCCGTAGCTGAGATATAGAGTAGTAATGGCTTTCCATGAATAGGTGTGATGGGAATAGGAGGAGTATCAAAGTAATATTTTAATTATTTGAAGTTTTTTTTACAATGCTCATCCCATTTGAAAGTTACACCTTTATGTAGCATTTTTTTGAAAGGTTGCGCTCTATCTGCTAGTTGGGACATAAATCTCCTGATGGACTGAAGTATCCTCATTTGACTGATATTGTGAGGAGGTGACATTTCCAGTATAGATTTACCTTTTTTGGGTCCATCTCAATTCCTTTGGCTGATACAATAAACCCAAAGAGTTTCCCTGATTGGACTCCAAATGCACATTTCTTTGGATTAAGCCTTAGTTGAAATTGATCCATGCAATCTAGTATCTTTCTCAAGTCTTCAATGTGAGTTGTTCTTATTTTTGACTTGGCTAATGTATCATCCACATAGTCCTCCATGTTTTTGTGTATCATATCATAGAAGATTGTTGTCATAGCTCTTTGGTATGTAGTGCCAACATTCTTTAGTCCAAATGGTATGATGTTCTAGAAAACTGTTCCCCATGCACATGTAAATGCTATGTTTTATTGGTCTTTAGGAGAAATCTTAATTTGGTTATAACCCGAGAATCCATCCATAAGAAAATACATATGATATCCCACTATGAGATCTATAATCATATCAATATTTGGCAGTGGGAAATCATCTTTAGACAAGATTTGTTTAGGTTCCTAAAGTCTGTGGAGATCCTGATAGATTTATATATATTAGAAACTGGTACTACATTAGAAATCCATCCTGCATAAGTGATGACTCTTATGAATCTAGCTTTTAATAGTTTTTCCATCTCTGCTTTCACTAATAATTCCACATGTGGATGCATCTTCCTTAATTTTTGTTTCACGGGTTTGATTCTAGGAGCTATAGATAAATGATGCATTATTAACTCGGGATCAAGTCCTAGTATATTAGTGTAAGACCATGCAAAGTTGATATTCTTCTCTTTGAGGAATTCAGTGAATTGTATCTTTTCTTCTTCTGATAAGGATTGTGCTAGGTGGAAAAATTAAGGATCTTCTTCCATTCCCAAGTTAACTGGTTGTGTAGGTTCTATCAGAACTGAAGATCTTTCTTGAAAGTGCTCAGGGAGGATATCAATAATCTCATATTTTGGCACCTTTGAGAGGTTTTCAACATCAGATACGTCTTTTATTTTTAATTTTTTAGAATCTAATACTGTCACAACGTGGTTTTCACCATCAATTCTTTTATTCTTTTTATTTTTCAATTTGTGACTAATAAACTTGATATCCTCCTCTAACATGTTCGTGCTCCTTGCATTGGTGGAAGAAGGATAAGGTTCACAAGCATTTAGATAACAGACCAAAGTATAGTCATTGGGAAAGTTCATGATAGGAGTAGGATCTGAATTGGTCCAATCAATCAAGTAGAGGTTTACCAAGGATAATTATTCAGAGTTTGGTAAGGATAGCATCGCGTCAGCGTCAGGACTATTAACTAACAAGACATGTTCTGTTAAGTCAGATTCTATAGAGTTTAGATCATTAAGAGTCGAATCATCCTTAGTAGAGTCATTGTTAGTAATATGCGGACCTAACTCTAGTGACTCATTAGTTGAGATTCCTTTGTCTTCTCTCATCAAATTGAAACTCATAGCTTGTATCCTTTGAATGTCCTCTAGACCTAGTAAAGCACCAGTTTCTCCATCAACATTCCTAGGTAGTGGTATCTCATTTGATTTTGGGACAAGAACAGTGTTAGGAGAAGTGTTAGAAATTTCTCCTCTCTCCAATAGAGATGCAAATTTATGAGTCACATCTACCTTAATTTCCATGGTAGCATCAGACAGGTTTTCCCATTCATAATTATGTGAGTCTATTATTTGGTCATCACATCTCTTTAGAAACTCAGCAATAGTTACCTGATGTACCCTATTAGCCACTTGTAAATCAAAGTGTGGTAAGTGTAGGACATGTGAAATTGTGACCAATTTCCCCCAGTTAGGATGTACATATTTTTTTTTGGGTATTTCTTCATGAGTTTCTTCTAGCTGTTGAACTTGTGGAGAGTCTTCTGTTGTTTCCTCTACTTTTTGGATATCAGCTTGTAGCAACAAAGGAACATGATTCTCTTGCTGTGCTACAAAAGTAGGTACATAACTTTCTCCTTGATATTTGGGATACTCAATACCAATGTGTAATAATCTTTCATATGTCCTTGGTTCCAATTTTGTTTCTTCTTCTTCATCATCGCTTCCTTCATCAAGGATTGGACCATCTCTAGAAGTAGGTTTTTCTAAATTGTTATTGAAACCTAATCCTGTTTTGTCTTTGGTGTTTTTGAATTCCATGTGTATAAGTTCAACAAGTCCTTTTCCTTTATATCCTAAAGGTCCCTTCCCTTTATATCCCATTTTTTTGAGAATTTCATATCCTTTACCATACTTTTATGGGGATATCTCCATATGTTTTACCTCATTTTCTCTATGTTCTCCTTTATAGAGCCAAGCCAAGGTTGTTTTATCTTATTTTTCATCCTCTTGAGAAGTAGAGGCTCTAACCATACCACTTGGTTTGTGAATGTCTTGTTCTTTTTATGTATTAAGTGTGAAAGATTAGGAAGGTTTCCCATAAGATCTTAGAGACACGGGAATGTTAGTCAATGATGGTGTCATGTCTATTTTGTATTCCCCCATACTAGTTTCTTCAAGTTTTAGTGTCTTTCCAAAGCTTATCATCACCATGTCTTTAGAGGTTCAGGTATGGATTCTTTTGGGACTTACTTATTGTAAGGAACCATATTGTCTTCTTTAACATTTTTGCAAGTGTAGCTTGAATCTAAAGGAATTGTCACTTCCACCCCCTTATGTGGGAATTTGATGCATTGGTGGTAAGTAGATGGTACTGCTTGCATTTCATGTATCCAAGGTCTCCATAGTAATATATTATAGGGAAATGGTAGATATAGAACTTGACAAATCATATTGTGTTTAATTGGTCCTATTCTGATTGGTAGCATAATAAGCCCTTTGGATGATCTTTCTTCTTCATCGTAAGCCTTGATAGTTAACTTACTTCTTGAATCAATGGTTTTTTCTGAAAGACCCAATTTGTTGATTAGATTGAGAGTACATGTATTCAACCCTAAGCCTCCATCTATCAATACACCTTTGACATGGGATTTTTGAATCAAGACCTCAATGTGAAGGGGTTGGTTATGCAGATGAGTCAAGGACTTTTCATCTTCTTTTGAAAAGGAGAGGTAATGTGGAGCTGAAATGTGATTGACCATTGCCTGGAACTTGTCTACATCAATGTCTTTTGGAACATTTGTGGAATGTAGGGTTTGTTCAAGAACTTCCCTATGCACTAAAGAGATCTTTAGTAACTCAAATATAGAAATTTGAGCTGAGGTCCTTTGCAATTGGTCTACTAAGTTTTAGTTTGCAGCTAGTATAGTAACTGTTTGTCTTGTTGTTGTTGGTTTGGGAATTGTGACAAAAGGTACTTTAGAGGATGTCTCTTTCTTAGATGAAGAGTTAGCTCCTTTGATCATGACTTGTGTTTGGCTTCAAGTTACCACATTTGAATGTGTTGATGTTTCTTTGACACCTTTAATAGTGATCACATTGATTGATTCTATTTTAATGTCCAACATGTTGATCACATTATCATTATGAGAGTAGGTGTAATTCACTTCATTTCATTTTCCTTTAGAAGCTTCCCCTTTTTCATAGTTAGGGAATGGTTTGTTAAATTTCGTATGATCTTTGTTAGTGGTATGTCCTTCCACTTTGATTTTTCCTCCCTCAATAAGGTCTTGTATAACATGTTTGAGCTTAACATAGTCATTAGTCTTATGTCCTTTGTTTGTATGAAAGATACAATAGGCATTTTCATTCCACCATCTTGGTTTAACTTCTAGTTCCCATGGTTTCGAATCGGGTATTTTGAGAACTTTATTATCCAAGAGTGTCTTCAAAACTGTCTCAAGAGGTTCTCCCAATGGAGTAAATTTTCTTTGAGGTCTAGAAGTCCATGGTTTACTCTTGTTGTTCTCATTATTTTCTCTTGGTATTGTGGTTGTTACCTTAGCTTCTCTATTTTCTTGTAAGTTCTTCATTATATTGAACACCATTGGTTTGGGATTTGCATTTGATACTTCTACCACTACATCACTAACAACATTCTTGTTCTTTTTCTACGACTTAGGTTTTTTGTTCTAGTTGTTAGATTTGTTATCACTTTGGAGTGTGATTTCCCCTTTCTTGACCATAACATCTTTAGCATGGATAGTTTTTTTATCATTCTATCAAAGCTAGGTGAATCTTGCATTTGCAAAGCATAGTTCATTTTGGGTACCAAGTTGTTGATAGATATTTATATCTTTTCATATTAAGGTATTGTTCTTTAATACCTTGCAAAGATTCTCCTCCACCTTTGTAAAAAGTGTGTGAAGGATTCACCCTTTCTTTGTTTCATGTTACAAAGATCCATCATGATTACGTTATGTTGTATGTTGTAGGAGTAATGTTGGACAAATCTTTGTATTAACTCCTCAAAATATTGCACACTAGGTGTGAGTTTGGAGAACCACTCCATAGCATTTCTTCCTAGACTTCTTGGAAATAGCCTCATTAGATAGGTAGGTTCATGCATGTACTCTATTCTTAGAGCATAAAATTCTCTAAAATGGTCATGTGGATTGGTTTCTCCCATGTATTTTTTGTATTGGGGTTTTTCCATGTTAGGAGGAAACGGGACCATGTTGATACTCTTGTCAAAAGGAAATGGACATATGTGTTCCAAAGAGTATTTTTTTGTTGGTTTGACCTTTTCTTGTTTGAGTATCACAATTTCAAACTACATTAAGGTAAATTGCTTGTTGAGAATAGAAATAGGTGTTGGTACCTCTTTTTCCTTTAGTCTCAACATCATAGTCTTTGGGAAGTCACACCCCAAGAGAAGCTAAGTGTAGGAAATATTTCTCTTTGTCTTCACCAAGAATTTTCTCCAAGGTCCTTGGAATTTTCTAATTTGTTTGATTTTTTTATACTTTTCTTCAGATATGTCTTTGTCACTATCCGATTCAAACAAAGGACAACTAATATTTTGTTCTTTGTGACTACTTTCTTGTTCATTATGGTCTTGTTCATTGTTGTATTCTTCAAAATCTGCACTCCATCCTTGATGAGGAGCTTCCATTGTGGGTGAGCCTTGATTGAATAGGGGATTGCAATATGTCTCTCCTTGCTGAAATTGGAGTAATCTAGGAGGTATCTCCTATTCGTCAGCAAGGTATTTATTGCTTCTTGTGTTAACCATGAAAGATGGGTCTCAACTTTGTCAAAGGTTTTCCAATAGTGTCAATAAGATTTCAAATTGTCCAAGTAAGTGTGTCCAAGTAGTGAAAGAGTCTTTGTGTTTGTTTTGAGTAAATGACTCTAGCGTCAGAGGGTTAGAATTCCCTAATAGTGAGCTAGGAATCAAGAGGTTTTTATAAGTTAGAAGACCACACATTTTAGGAGTAATTGTGAGAATCCAAAAGGACATGCAAGGTAGACTTCTAAGAAAGTTGTGAAACAGCGACAGGCAGACTAGCAAGAGCAATAGGACCAGACTGAAGAGCCAAAAGGGTATCTAGAAAAACTAAGTTTCTCTAAGTGAAATGTGTGCAAGTACCTTGTATCCCATATGTGACTCCCTAAATGTGATCTGTGATTTACCAGATGTGAGTTGATGTAAGCCAGATGTGAGCTTTGATATTCTGTATGCGAGCAACTTTCCTGCATGCAAGCTAGGAATGACCAAAAGAGAGAAAGTTCCCTAGATGCGAGCTAGTGCATCCAGATGTGACCTAGGAATGACCAAAAGTGAGCCTCTGATGGTTTTTCAAGTTTTGTCATTTTTTGTCTTGAAATACATGAAATTTGTTCTGACAGCAGAGTTTGTATGAAACTTTCCAGAGAGTTGTAAATAACATGTATGTCAGGGATTGAAATTTATTTCTTATTTTGAGAAGATTATCTTTTTAGTGAGATTTTAGGACACATCAAGCAATGTTTCTTTGTTAAGGTGACTCAAACACATCCCTATTCCCTACATTCTAGGTATAGAGTGAAAATATTTTCTCATAGACTCAGGTACACACTCACATGCTAATCAGAATATAGCCATCACCTAGCACACAATGGGTCAAGTCATGATGTCGTATTATCCAACTCCAAACGCAAGTGAGGGCATGAAATGACAAGTATCTTGGGGTAATTACTATTTTCCTTGCACAAACATTATCACCCTTTCAGAGATAAAATGGGTAATTTCACTACAAATGTTTAATTTTGGGCATTTGTTTGCAATCATCCTCCATAGAATTGCACAAGGAAAAATTGAGGTGTATAGCCCTATGAGTACTCAAATGTGTGTAGTCTCGCAAGAAAGATTCAAGTAGCTCCGCTCTACACACAATCAAGCATTTTCAAGGAATGATATCAAAATTCCAGAAAAAAAATTGACTACGTCTTCCGAGGCTTTGGCCTACAATCGGTAATCCCTTGGAAGCACTCACACAATAAATCCAAGTTTTACAACAAAAAATTCCAGATATACAAACTAGATCATCGACAAAGAGGAATTTCTTGGAGGATATATGTCCATATCCATTTGATAAAAACTTACCAATGGCACCATTTCCTCCACACTTTGAGATACCAAAGTTTGATAAGTATAAAGGGAATACAAATCCTCAAGACCGTGTTAGAGAGTTTCATGCCACTTGTATTGAATTAGCTCATAATGAAACTTATTTGATGAAACTATTTCCACAAAGCTTATGAGGAAAATCTATGGAATGGTTTTCAAAACTACTTCCTAGCATTAAATAATTTTGTGAGCTTGTAGAAAAGTTTCTGAATCAATATTCCTACAACAACAAACATGAGGTGACTATGTTACATCTTTGAAATGCAAGATAAAAGAATGAGGAACCTTTCCTCACATTTTTGCAAATATTCAGACAATTTTTTAATAAAATATCCTAGCTTTATTGCCGATAAATAAAAGATAGATATTTTTGTCCATAATCTAAATAGTGAAATGAGCTATAGATTGCAACTCCAGTGTCCTCCAAATTTAAATAAGCTCATAGAGAATGGAATTAAAATTGAATAAGCTTTGGTCAAGAAAGGAGAGTTAAAATTTTATGGGGTTGGTCCTTCTCCTTCTAATAATAATAATAAAAACAACAACACCAATGAAAAATCAAGGTTTCAGACCAAGAATAAGATTGTTGTTATTGATGGAGTTGTGGACAACAAAAATGTCAAACCATCCCAACCTCTTTTGAATTTATCAAGTACACCAAACCAAGAAATAAAATTGTTGAACAAGCAAGACCAAGACAATCATATGTACCTAGAAGAATAAAATTTGATCCATTAGGTGAAACACTTGAATTCACTTTAAGGAAGATTATTATCAAAAAGATCATCACACTTCCTAAAGTGATATATTATGAACCTAGACTAAAACTAGTATGATGAAAAGATACCGATTGTTGTGAGTATCATAGAAAAAATTTCATAAAATGAATGATTGTCAAAGGTTCAAGAATGTCATACACTATTTGATTGACAAAGACGAGATAATTTTTGATGGTCATACATCAAATGAAGGACACCAAGCATTCAAGGATCCACTTCCAAACTATGAGAAAGAAAATTCTTCCAATACCAATTATGGAAATAAGGATCGTTACACAAAGGCATCCTATGAATATATCAATCATGCATCTACTTATGACTCATATGCCAATGTGATAACAATCAAAGAGAAATAGGAGTATAATCCATTCAATGATACAAATCATGGTCAAGCCAAGGTTACTTTAAAAGGAGTTCCTACCAAGTCCTCATCCATTCCTAACAAGTCTCCATCTATTCCTACAAATTCTTCATCAATTTCCTCAAACCACTATAACATATTAGATTAATTGAATAAGACACCAGTAAAAATATCCATTTTAGAGCTTTTACACCTTTCACCATCTCATAAAAATATATTAGAGAAATCTCTATAGTAAATCACTATTCCCACAGACCTAGACCAAGCACAATTCCAAGATATGGTGGGATATCTTACCATGCCACACTTTGTTTCATTCATAGAAAATGATGACCTTGTAATAAGCCAACCCCATAAGGCACCACTCCATATATTGTTTCTTATCCAAAATCATAAACCAAAGATATTCCTTACAGATGGGGGAGCCGGTTTGAATATCTGTACTTTAAACTTAGTCATTGAATTGGGACTTTCAAAGAATGCAGTTGATCCCAAAAATAAGATTACCACAAGAGAATATGATGAAGAGGAAAGAGCTTCTAAAGGTTCATTTTTTTTCCAATTAGAGTTGGACCCATGATCAAAGATGTCACTTGCCAAGTTTTAGACATGGAGTTAACATATAATATTCTCCTATGAAGGCCTTGGATCCATTCCATGCAAGTTGTACCATCACCTACCATTATTGTCTAAAGTTTTCCTATAATAGCCAAGAGCTCACAATTCAAGGAGATTATAATCCATTTCAATCTTACAGTACCATCAAGTTCACACTAGATTAATTTGTACCTCATAATAGAGCATCATCCTCTACTCCTAAAGTTGACCCAAGAAATATAGCATCTACATCCAAGTCTTCCAAGTTTAAGATTGATATTAAGGACAAGGACATAGGGGGATACTCCATATGAAAAACCTTTTGTATAACTGAGCTACCATTATCCCCCAAGTCTTATGAAATGTTATCTATGTCTAAAAAATAATCCATGGTCCCTACCAAGACTCTTGAGGGAACTTTTATTAGTGGGGGCACCTTGTCAAATGAGATAGAAGAGAAAAATATAAATAAATGTATCTATAGGGAAACAAAAGATTCAATATGAAAATCACATACAAATTTTAAATGAACAATATGGAAAAGGATTCAATATCATGCAAAAAATGGGGTAATATGGAAAAGGACCCATAAGGCTAAGGAAAGAAGGCATTATGGATCCAATTCAACCTTGTATAACTACTGAAAGAAATACCCATGGACTTGTTGGAAACTACAATTGAAACAATTGTTATATTTCTATTGATGTCAAACCTTAACTGGTAAGATAGTTGCTATCTTGTAAAGTACCATATCAATTGATTGATGAAGAAGATTTGAAAAGAAGAGATAAAAAGAAGACCTGGTGAAATGGTTGAGTTATATGAAACTACAATGGGTACTTGATGATATCGCACCTTGACAAGGTACTATATTGTTTATCTTAAGTCAAAGTGAAGTTTGGATGACTACAAGATTAGTCTTGACCGAGTAACAGAGTAGAAGATTAAGAAACTTAAGTATGTGTCGAGTGATGCGAGTGTCAACCGAACGCTAGTATGTGCCGAGAAAATTTAGTTTCAACCGAGCATCAGTATTTACCAAGAGTCAGAGAATTATCGAGTTATCTAGTGATGAACGAGTGGAAGAACACAGTATTGACCGAGTGTCAGTATTTTGATAGTTTGAGAGAGATTTGAGATCCCAGCCAACATAGTTGATTTTCTTGGGATATGTGAAGCGTATTTAAGATAAGTATGATTTCTGTGGAGAATTAAATGAGAATTTAATATATATTTAACCGTTTTAAGTATGGATTCAAGGAGTTTAGGATGTATTCTACAATGTAGATGGAAATGAAAATATGGAAGGATTTGTTAGATTTGACCTAACCCTAAGATCTACGGTGATGATTAAGAGGAAAAAGATCAAGATGCCTGATCAGAGAGGTATAAGATTAACCTAATTGTAGGTTATGTGTGTGTGGTATGAGGTTAATTCAGTTGATTGGAAAAATCTAAGCAGAAGGAAGAGAAGGATGAAGAGAGAAGTACATGACTGCACAGTGGTGATTTCTTGAAGAATTTCCAATAAGATCTGAGTGATAGAGATGAAAATGAAGGATAGTCAATGAATTAGCATTTGAGATATAATTGGATCTGTATTTTCAGAGTGAGTTGTATGTTTTAGATCACAATTTTTTGTTGCTTTCTAACCATTGTATCAATTACAAATTCCTTTTAAACAAGGTTGACCTAACAGTCATATTTTTAAATCCTTTAATCAAGGTGACATTCTAATGAAATAGTCGAAGCCCTCTAACAAGACTCACTTCTAATAGAGTGATTAAATCCTTTAACCGGGTCACATTTAATAGTGTGTATTGTAACCTTTAACTGGGTTGGCTTTTCATAGAGCTCAGTTTAGAAGAGTGAAAAATTGGTAGCATGTTACTGGTGGTTTTCCCATATTGGGTTTCCACGTTAAATCCTGGTGTCATACTTGTGTGAATTTTATTTGATGTTTTGTACTATTAATATTTTATATTTTGTAAGTTTATTATAGTAGGATAGTAAACTGCAAATTTATATTATTGATTATATGTTATAGAGACCTAGTGGATTAGTGAGTGGATCTGAGTTGGTTAAATTGTTTGAAATTTGAATTGGTACATCTGGACCTTGGATAAATGATTCAACCCCCCTCTCAGTTATTCTAAATCATTCTAACAATTGGTATCAGAGCCTGTGGTGCTTGTAGAGAAATTTTTTAAGGTACTTGAAGCTAAAGATCAAAATGTATAAAAAGGAGGTACTAAGGCTGAATAAGGATAATTTCCCTGCATGGCAAAGTTTGATGAAGTTACACCTAGCTAGAATTGGAGATACTGTAAAATACTGTGTGGAAAATGATTTCATAGTAGTGCCTACTGCTATGACATCTTAAAAGATGAAAGAAAAACAAGAACACAACCAAGAAATGTTGGAGATTGCATCATCCCTAATCTATCCAGAATTTGAAGACATAAAAGATTGCAAAACTGCAAAAGAAATATGGGATACACTGGGAAATATCTATGGAGGTGATACAAATGTACTGAGATCCAAATCTAAAAGCTCGAGAGTTAATTTTGATGCGATGAGAATGCAAGATGGTGAAACTATCGTTCAGTATTGTAGCTGAGTTAAGGAGGTTGTAAACGCTATTAGAGGAGCAAATGGAATTATTAGTGATGATATTTTTATTAGCAAGGTACTGAGAACCTTACTTCCTATATATTCTATTAGAGTATCTGCTATACAAGAACTGAGATGTACTCCTAGTAACAACTTAACTCTGGAAGGTCTAGTTGGTAGACTTACTGCTTTTGAAATGTCAAATTTTGATAATTTCACTCCTCATCATGTTGATTCTGCATTCATATCACAATTGACTCTTCATAAATCAAAGAAAGACATGTGAATAGAGACAGTGACACTTTTGATGAAGATCTTGATGAACTTGAAGCACTTATGGCTAGAATACTACCGAGAGGAAGAGGAAAATTCAAATGTAAACTTCCTGTAATCTATTTTCATGTAACAAAGTTGGTCATATTGCTGCAAGATGTCTTGACAGGAATGAAAAGGATGAGAGAAGAGAAATAAAGTATAAAGATAAAATGGATTATAGAGATTTCAGAAGGTATAAGGACTATAAAGACAAAGGTAAGAAATATTTCTATATTTCTCAAGAAGAAACTGATAGTGAACTTGATAAATATGATGGCAGTGATATAGAAGTTGTTTATGTTGCTATGAAAGATGATTCTGATGAAGATGAGAAAACTGCACTTATTTCATATATGAGTAAAGGTGATAGATGGATAATTGATATTGGTTTCTCACATCACATGAATGGTGATAAAAGTAAATTTGAAACCTTAAACTATTACAAAGGTGGTAGTGTTAAATTTGGAAATGACAAACCATGTCTTGTGAAAGGAAAAGGATCAATAAAATTGACTGATAAGGTTACATGTGACAATGCTTATTGGGTTGAAGAACTAAACTATAATTTGTTGAGTGTTGCTCAGTTGAATACTTATGGATACCGAGTTGAGTTTCATCATAGAAAAGATGAGATCTTTGATGCTACTGGTGAACTGATTGGAAGTGGAGAACATACAAGAGGTAATTTGTTCTATCTAGATTTATCTGATGAGACATGTTTGTTTGCACATTATGATGATATATGGTTATGAAATAAGAGGTTATGTCATGTGAACTTTGACAGTTTGGTAAACATTAATAAGATGAAAAGAGTATGAGGGTTACCAAGATTGAAGAAACCTAATAATGCTATGTGTTAGCAATGTCAGTTGGGAAAAATGACAAAGTCTAGTTTTAAGAGCAAAACCTATACTTCAGATAATGTTTTGGAATTGGTTCATACTGACCTTTGTGGACCTATTGGTGTAAAATCTATCGAGGTGATAAATATTTCACATTGTTTATTGATGATTACTCTAGAATGATGACTGTAATGTTCCTCAAAGAAAAATATGACACTTTTTAGTTGTTTAAGTGGTACTCTAGAATGATGACTGTAATATTCCTCAAAGAAAAATCTAACACTTTTTCAGTTGTTTAAGTGGTATTTGGAAAAAGTTTAAAAAGAGACAGATAAGAGCTTGAGATGTCTGAGATCTGATAGAGGAGGAGAGTTTATATCAAATGAGTTCAACTTATTCTGCAATGATAGAGGGATTAAAAGACAGATGTCTACTCCAAGGACTCCCCCACAAAATGGCATAGTCGAGAGAAGGAATAGATCAATAATAGATTATGATAGAACACTGATGATAGAAAATAATGTCGCACAAAAGTACTGGAGAGAAGTTGTAAGTACAACAATATGTACCTTGAACCGACTACAAATCAAGATAGGTACTAATATTACACCTTATGATTTATGGTATGGTTATGCACCTAATGTAAAATATTTTAAAGTTTTTGGGAGAAAATGTTATATACTGAAGGACAATAGAAATGGAAAACTTGATTCTAAGAGTGATTAAGGCATATTCCTAGGTTATTCCACTAAAAGAAAAGTGTATAAGTGTTTGAATTCTAACACTAATAAAGTTGTGGAAAGTGTAAATGTTAGAATTGATGAATATGCAGAAAAGAATGAAGTGTAATGCAAGAAAGAACCTGAAGATTACAGATCTTTCATTTACATGAATGAAGGAGAGTTCAGTAGTGTGCCTGAAACTATAAAAGAAGTTTCCAAACAACATAATGATGTTGCCGAGTTACAGTAGGACATTGTCGAGCATTAGGAGGAAACTACCAAGCAATTTGAGGAAGAAGCAGAGACACAAAATGAATCCAAAATAAATTTTGATGATGAATCCGGGGATGAACAACAAGAGAAAAGGAGACCAGATCCTACACTAGAAAAATATGTAATAAGACATCATAAACCTGATCAAATTATTGGAGATATAGATTTAGAGGTCATGACAAGAAGCAAATTGAAAAATCAAACATGTTTATTTTGCAAATTTGAGCCAAAATCAATGAAAGATGCTTTAGGAAATGAAGATTGGATGTAGGCCATAAATGAAGAAATTGAAAAAATTGAGAAGAACAAAACCTGGACACTAGTACCTAGACCAAAGGACAAGAATGTTATTGGAACAAAGTGGGTATTTAGAAATAAGCTGAATGAACATGGAGAATTTATAAGAAATAAGGCCAGACTGGTATGCAAAGGTTATGCACAAGAATAATGCATTGACTATGGTGAGACGTTTGCCCGAGTTGCAACATTGAAAGGAGTTAGAGCTCTACTAGCTTATGCAGCTTACAAAGGATTCAAAGTATATCAAATGGATGAAAAATTAGCATTCCTGAATGGAATACTAAAAGAAGAGGTATACATTGAACATGATAAAGGATTTATTGATTCAAGAAAGAAGAATATGGTTTGCAAGATACATAAAGTGTTGTATGGATTGAAGCAAGCCCCTAGAGCATGGTATGAGAGATTGCATAACTACTTAGTCAAGATTGGATTTACAAGGAAAAATGATAATAGTAATCTATACTTAAAGTATGAGAAAGGTAAGGGGATATTGTTAGCTAAAATATCTGTTGATGATATCATATTTGGAGGACAAGATGTTTTAAGCCAATTATTTGCAAAAGAGATGCAAACTGAATTTGAGATGTCTATGTTTGGAGAGATCAACTTTTTTGTTAGTTTGCAAGTATATCAGATGAAGAAACGTATCTACATTACACAATCTAAGTATATCAAGGAGATACTAAATTTTTTGGCATGGAGGACTCTAGACCTAATAGTACTCCTATGGATACTAGACAAAAACTACCAAAGACTTATCAGACAGCTGAAGTGAATCAAACCCTGTATAGATCAATAATTGGAAAACTACAATATGTTGTCCACAGTAGACCAGATATTGAATTAGAAGTTAGTATTGTTGTGAGATTTTCTGCAAATCCTAAAGATAGTCACTTAATGGAAGTGAAAAGGATGTTGAGATATTTGAAGGGAACAGAGGACTATGGATTATATTACAAGAAGAATGAGAAGTTTGAACTAAAAGTTTACATAGATGCAGATTGGGCAGGTAATGTTGATGACATAAAAAGTACAAGTGGTGGTGAATTCTTTTTAGGAAAGAGATTAGTCTATTGGACAAGAAAGAAATAGAAATGTATTTCTCAATCTACAACAGAGGTTGAATATATCGCAGTAGCAGTGAATTGTTCAAACATAGTGTGGATCAAGCAATTGTTGAAAGGTATGAAGGAAGAGATCACAGACCCAATTGTAATTTTTTGTGAAAACAATAGTGCTATACATATTTCAAAGAACCTTGTGATGCATACAAATACCAAGCATATTTCTATCAAGTACAATTACTTGAGAGAGATGGTAAAAGACAAAGAAGTAAGACTTGAATATG
Organism: Thuja plicata; assembly: GCA_018584345.1. Lineage (NCBI taxonomy): Eukaryota > Viridiplantae > Streptophyta > Pinopsida > Cupressales > Cupressaceae > Thuja > Thuja plicata. Next base: position 319,683 of record MU224910.1, read on the forward strand.
TTAATACAAAGGAATAGTTGGCAAATATATTTACTAAAGCTTTACCTAAGGATGTTCATAAGTATATAAGAGGAAAACTAGGGGTGATTCCCGTATCTAAGGATAACTAAGATCATAATGGAGTGGTTGCATCAAATGTGGTACATACAATGTCTGACAGGTTGATGCAAAAGGTGGTCACACTTTAGGAGTCACCTAAAGTTGTGGAGTGTTAAGAATAATATGTTGATCAGTCATAAGAAAGATGATAGGGGGAGCATATAATTCAGAAACCTAACACAGAGATATCTACATGATGAAGATGTATGTCTTTGGCATTGTTTTCAAAGAGGGAAATATACAAGGGAGAATAAGACATGAAAACATTGAGGGAGATATACTATGAGGGAGATGTTCAGAAAGATATTACACAGAGAGAAATCTATCCTAGAGAGAGATAATATTTATATTGGAGAGAATCAGAATGAAGCTAAGGACATTAATAAAAATATGTTTACAGAACATACTTTTTGGATTGTTTTGTAACCTTGCATATGTTGTTTGTTTGCATGTATTTTCCATCAATGCTAAAGAGGGAGATTGTTGGAAACTGCAATTGAAATAATTGTTATATTTCCATTGATATCAAACCTTAACTAGTAAGACAATTTCTATATTTTAAAGTGCCATATCAATTGATTGGTGAAGAATATTTGAAAAGAAGAGATAACAAGAAGACCTGGTGAAATGGTTGAGTTATATGAAACTATAGTGGGTACTTGATGAGATCGCACCTTGACAAGGTAATATATTGTTTATCTTAAGTCTAAGTGAAGTTTGGATGACTACAACATTAGTCTTGACCGATTAACAAAGAAGAAGATTAAGAAACTTAAGTATGTGTCAAGTGATGCGAGTGTCAACCAAGTGCTATTACGTGCCGAGAAAATTTAGTGTTGATCGATCATCAGTATTTTTTGAGTGTCAGAGAATTACTGATTTATCTAGTGATGGCCGAGCGAAAGAATACAGTATTGACCGAGTGTCAGTATTTTGATAGTTTGAGAGAGATTTGAGATCCCAACCAACATAGTTGATTTTCTTGGGATATGTAAAGCATATTTAAGATAAGGATGATCATTGTGGAGAATTAAATGGGCATTTAATATATGTTTAACCATTTTATGTATGGATTCAAGAAGGATTTTTAGGATGTATTCTACAATGTAGATGGAAACAAAATGATGGAAGGATTCGTTGGATCTGACCTAACCCTAAGATCTACGGTGATGATTAAGTGGAAAAAGATTGAGCTACCGGATCATAGAGGTATAAGATTAACCTAATTGCAGGTTATGTATGTGTGGTATGAGGTTAATTCAGTTGATTGGCAAAATCTAAGCAAAAGGAAGAGAAGGCTGAAGAGAGCAGTACATGACTACACAGTGGTGATTGCTTGAAGGATTTTAAAGCAAATATGAGTCATAGAGATGACAATGAAGGCCAGTGAGTGAATTAGCATATGAGATATAATTGGATTTCTATTTTTAAAGTGAGTTGTATGTTTCATATCACAATTTTTTGTTACTTTCTAGCCATTGTATCAGTTGCAAAATCCTTTTAAACAAGGTTAACCTAACAGTCATATTGTTAAATCCTTTAATCAAGGTGACATTCTAATGGAATGGTCTAAGCCCTCTAACAAGGCTCACTTCTAATAGAGTGATTAAATCCTTTAATCGGGTCACATTTAACAGTGTGTATTGTAACCTTTAACCGGGTTGGATTTTCACAAAGCTCACTTCAGAAGAGTGAAAATTGGTAGCATGTTACTGGTGGTTTTTCCCATATTGGGTTTACATGTTATATCCTAGTGTCATACTTGTGTGAATTTTATTTGATGTGTTGTACAATTAAGAGTTTATATTTTGCAAGTTGATTACAGTAGGATAGGAAACTGCAAGTTTATATTATTGATTATATGCTATAGAGACTGAGTGGATTCCTAACTGGATCTGATTTGGTTGAATTGTTTGAAATTTGAATTGGTACATCTAGACCTTGGATAACTAATTCACCCCCCCCCCCCACCCCCACCCTCTCATTTATTTTAAATCATTCTGATAGGACTATGTTATAAGGACAAAGGTAAAGGAAAAATGAAAGGGATTATTTAGCAAATCATGGATGTCCAAGAAGATAATGATTCGGACTCAAATAAATATAAATGGGATTATCTCTCAATAATATATGAAGATAAGAAAATAGATGTGATAAATTCTTATAGTAGTGCATACCATGAGAGACAAAGCTCAAGGTCTAGATCATTAGAGTCCAATTCACATACCATCAAGAGTGATGACCAAGAGGAAGGTGAGATACCGAATGTAAGGGAAAATTCTGAGGAGACTATAGGGATAAACCTCGTTAATACCATCATGAACCTTGAGATATTTTCCATTAATACCATTACCACTTTTTAAATTGATCCCAATGATCCTTTACCTCTTTTTTCATCCTGAGCTTATAGACTGGGACTTACTTGACATACCTGAATTAGATACTTTTCACAATGATGGTGTAATTATAAATTTTCTAGGAATTAGAGATCATTTACATTTGGGGGAACATAAGGAAAGGTTCCCTATTGCAATAAATGATATGGCTTATTTTGGAGAGATAACCAATCTTGTTAGTCACAAAATTATAAAAATAAAAAATAGATCTAATAGTGAAACCGCATAAAAATGGTATTAGATCATGAAAAAGACAAAAGAAAGGATGCATCCAATGGTGAAAACCTCTCTAAGGAATTGAAGGATGAAAGGCTTGATGATCTCCCCAACTACATACATTATGAGAAATATTCCATTTTGAATAAACTAATAGTTGCAGTGAATATTAAAAGAGAGGAAATATAAAGGATTATTCACTTAGCAGTTTCATTATCCAAAGAAGAAAAGGTACAATTTATCTATTTTTTAAAAGAAAGATAAATCAACTTTGCATGGTCCTACATAGGTATCCTTTTATTAGATCCATATCTCATTATGCATCATCTATCAGTTTCACCAGGGGTTAAGCCAATTAAACAAAAGTTGAGGAAAATGCATCCACACATATCTTTACTAGCCAAAGATGAATTGAAAAAGCTAATAGATGTGGGATTTATTTAAGAAATTGACTTCATAGAATGGATCTCCAACATTGTTCCTCTTTCTAAACCAGATAAATCAATCAGATTATGCACAAATTTTAGGGATTTGAATAAAGCATGTCCAAAGGATGACTTTCCTTTGCTCAATATTGATATCATAGTGGATCTTACAGTGAAATGTTGTCACTAATGGATAGATTCTTTGAATAGAACCAGATCAAGATTGCAACAAAAGATCAAGAAAAGATATCTTTTAGTTGTCCATGGGGTACATACTATTGGAACGTAATGCCTTCTGGATTGAAAAATGCAGCTACAATACACCATAGGGCCATGAAAACAATCTTCCATGATATGATGCATACCATACTGGAAGACTATGTGAATGATATTTTGGGAAGGTTGCTGACAAGAAAGGATCATTTGAATCTACTAGAAAAAAAAATTCAAAAGAATGGAAAAATTTAATGTTTGTATGAGTCCAAAAAAGTGTGTGGTTGGTGCTACATATGGAAAATTATTCGAATACATAGTTTTTTTCCAAGGGAATGGAAGTGGATCTAGTAAAGGTAAAAGCTATCATGGAAATTCCACCACCAAAAAATATCAGTCAACTAAGATCATTATAGGGAAAACTACACTAAATAAGAATATTTATCTCACAGCTAGCACACATAATTCATCCTTTCACACATCTACTACATAAGAATGTACCTTACAAGTGGGATGATAAATGTGAAGAATCTTTAAATAAAATGAATTAATATCTTGCAAATCCACCAAATTTGGTATCACTTATTGAATGGAAACCTCTTTTTCTCTACATATTAGCTACCTAAGTATCTTTAGGAGAATTATTAGCACAACAGGACTATGAAGGTAAATAAATATAAATCTACTACATCAGTTGTACATTGGTTGGATATGAGTTAAAATATACACCAATTGAATGTGCATGTCTTGCGGTGGTTTTTTATTCACAAAAACTATGACATTATATGCTTACTTGGTCATTTAAACTCATAGAAAATATTGATCCATTAAAGTTTCTTCTTAGTAAAGCATCTTTACAGGAAGACTGGAAAAATGGGTGATGGTCTTGAGTGAATTTTATATAGAGTACGTGGTCAGGAAATCCATAAAAGGACAAGTGATTTCTGATCAGTTAGCAGATGGACCACTACAAGATAAGTATCTTTTACAATCAGAGTTTCCAAATGAAGCATTCCAATTACAAGTCAAATATTGAAACTTTATTTTTATGGCTCTTATATACAGCATGGATCAGGAGCTGGCATCTTGTTCATCACACCACAAGGATGCACTATTCCAAAATCATACAGGTTGTTGCTCCCTTGTACTAAAAAAATGGTAGAGTATGAAGCTTTAGTAACAGGACTTAAGATGGCACTACAATGGAACATGATCAAGGTACATGCGTATGGAGACTCTTATCTAGTTATCAATCAGGTAAATAATGACTATCAAACAAAGGGTAACAATTTGATATCATATAAACGTATGGTGGATGTTTTCAAGAAATATTTGCTAAGATCACATTTGACAAGATCCCAAGACAAGATACCAAAGTTGCAGATGTTATGGCCACAATTGCATCACTTCTAGATATTAAACAAAATCATGCTTGTTATGAGTTCTTAATGGAATAGTTGTCTTATCATGCCTATGATAATCCTAATACTAGGATTATTTATCACATTGTTGTCCATGACTCTCCTTTGTATGAAAAGATTTATACATATCTTAAGAAGAATACTTTACCACTTGGATTATTCAATAACCAAAGAAAAAACTTCCTTCTCCAAATCTCTCATTATACCATATTAGTTTATACCTTATACCAAGGAGGTCTAGACGATACTCTCCTCAAATTTCTTAAGCGTGATAAATCCCAAACTACCTTAAATGAAGTTCATGAAGGTATATGTGGAACACACTCAAGTGGTCCTTATTTGGCTAAGAAGCTTATGCACATGGGTTACTACTAACCAACCATGGAGACATATTCTTTTCACTTTATTTGCAAATTAAAGAAGTGTCAAATACATGGGAATCTCATACAATCACATACATAATAGCTCCAACCCTTAACAACTCCATGGAGATTCTATCAATGGGGACTCATCATTGTGGGTAAGATCTATCCCTCAGCATCCAATGGCCACAAATACATTATCACAACTACTAAATATTTTACCAAATGGATTTAAGTTGTTCCCCTTAACACAATCACATGAAAGAAAATACCTTTATTCATTATAAATTACACCATATGTCGATATGGTATTCCTATGTCCACTATTATAAATAATAGGACACCATTCAAAAATTACGATGTCAATGAGCTATGTGATAAATTTCATATCAAAAACCATTTTTCCACCATCTATTACCCCCAAGGAAACAGTCAAGGTGAGGCTTCTAATAAGACCATATTTAAAATACTTAAAGTGAAAGTCAATGAAGATGTTTGTGATTGGCATATCAAACTCAATCTTGTCTTATGGGTGTATTGCACATCCATCCATACCCCCATTGGAGCCACACCATATGACCTTGTTTATGGATCTGAAGAAATATTACCCATCGAGGTTGAATTACCCTCTCTAAGAGTATAACTAAAAGGCCTTATTCTAGATGAAGAATACCGGGTTTCAAGACTATAAGAACTAGAACTACTAGATGAGAGAAGACATAATGCATTTGATCATTTGAAATCTTACTAGCACAGGATGTCTTGAAGCTATAATCATAGATTCAAGGCATATGTTTTCAAGTTGGAGACCTAGTCTTGAAGAAAACCCCAAGAATTAGCAAGATCAAGAAAAGAAGGGTAAGTTTGAACCTAATTGGCTTGGTCCTTTTGTGATTACAACTTCTTATGGGTCTTGAGATTGTCAATTATAAACATCATAAGGTGAACTATTGGAGGGGCTTGTCAACAGTATTCATCTTTGTAAGTTTTATTCTTAAATCCCAATGCAAGGGAGATTATACCTAGATGCTTGTAAAACTTGCAACATTAAAGCTCGATGATGATAAAGTTCACATTATTGAGTACAAGATGATTTCATCCATTATAGTATTTTGCATATTCATTTAGATTAATTAATTTCATTTAAATCCGTTGTATTATCATTTGTACATTTGTAATGTTCATATTCCATTTGCGTGCATTATTGCATTATCATTTATAAGCATTTTGCAATTTTATAGACTTTACATTACTTATGATCCCATGTTTATATCTTTCTTTGTCTATAAAGTCTTCTTCAATAAAATGTCCTTTTATTAAGCGATTGAGTATAATGAACATAACAAAAGAAATCATTTCATTGCATCTGTCATATCATAATGTATTACATTTAGTGTTATTGTTTGCATGTTATGTAAGAACATTTCATTGCTTTCATTACCAATTTGTACCATATAGATATTTCACATAGAAAATCATTTTGATTACATTTATCATTATTTTATAGATCATATGCACTTACATTATATAAAGAACCACATCACATATGCATTAGTCATTTTATTTCATTAATTAATGTATATAATTTGTCATTCTATCATTAGAATAATTCTATAATTTAAATTAATAAATTTTTGAAAATATATAATGTAATCATATGCATCTATAATCATACTAGCCTATTTTACAATAAATCATGTCATATAGAACCATATGATAAAAACTAATCATAAAATGTGTATCACCTCCAATAGCATCATGCATTTAGAAAGTATAAAACATACCATGTGCATCCATACCATAAAAGCATCATAAATAGAATCATGCATATTAGTCCACCTATCCATCATATATCATAAAGAATCAAAAGCTTATTGTCCAGTGTACAATGATATCACAAAATAATGAGATGTCTCACAAGTAATACAAGAGTCCAAGAAACATGTCAAAAAGGATGTATGCATGACCATGTCAATATGATGCACTGCCACCTGAATCAGTAGACCTATGCTACAACTATGTAGATTGACCTGCTACACCTGAACCAGTATCTGGTCTTGGAGGTCTAATCTCTACACACTCTCAATACATGTCTTCCTATAGGGTCTCCCATGTTATCTCTCTACAAAGTTACATTTCCTCTACTTCAGTAGAACGGACTGATAATATGCACATTTCTAATAGTTTATCTCTTCCCTAGCACACAACATAAGTCTTATGCTATCTACATTCATACCCAAGGTCCTGGCCCTCTCAAGCTCTGATAATAAACTCTTAGCCTGTGCATACTGCTTTATATCTAAGTCCCTCTCCATGGTCAAGTCTTGTACATGTCTTTGCAGCCTCTCAATATATCTCTCTAGCTAGTCTCAATATCATCACATAGAGATCCTCCTACAAATATCTAACTAACCAAGGGGTGGCTACAAGAAGTTGAGTCCCACTTTCAGGCAAAAAGTGGAAGTGTTTTCCCTGTTTTTCAAATTTTCTATCAATTGATGTCAAAATTTGATGCACTTAGAGATTTAATCTAAAATATCTTCACTAATATAAAATGTAGTTCTCAGAGTCTAATTTTTAAATATGTAATTTATTTCAATATCCACATGGAAGAAATTATTTTTTTGTAGGCATGTTTAAAAACCATTTTTTTAAAATGTATGTTTTAGGACCATACCACATGTGTACGACCACCATATTTTGACCTTATCAAATGAATTTTTGTGATTCCTTTTGGGGAAAGATACCTAAGACACCAAAGATTGATGAGCATATTTTTTTCTTTTTTAATTGAATATTTTTTCCTTAATTTCTAATTGACTATAAAGTATATTTTTGAAACCTCTGGTGTACGACCACCATAATTTGATGAAAATATCACATTTTTCAAAAAAAAAAAAATTAACTTCAAGAAAATTCTATGTAGATTGATTTCATATAATTTATTTTCAAAAAAATGTAAAAACAAAAAAGTTATTGAAGTTTTAGTGAACCTCACTTTTTTAAGTTTAGGTACCACTTTTGATTAATAAATATTGGAAAAATAGTAAACTTGATCATATCACTATGAAATTTATATTTTTAAAATATGGACAGTAAGAACTCTAATGGGTTTTATTTTCATCAAAAAATTTGATTAGGAAGGCCCTCAAAAATTACGGCAAGGCAGAAATATGGTGTTTCAATGCCTTAGGCATTATTTTGGAGGTCCAAGCATAGGCTTGGTCCCACCAAGCCTGTCTTGAACCAAAATCCAATGCAAAGGGTGGCTTGAAAATTCAACTTTTAAAAAATGGGCACACGTTTAAAGACATCCTCGTTTCATAAATATAATAAATTGGCGTGTAAAAATGAGTTTCTAGGCATAATTTAAAAAAAAATGAAACGGGCACTCATTTTTTGAATTTTTGGATTGGGCATCCGATCCTAAAGCGAGCGCCCATTTTTAGCGACATTCTTCAAGTCCACAAGACTCCCACAGAATTGGGACCTAACTTCTTGCACTTACTCCAAGCATTTATCAAAAAAATGGTCAATATGCACCTTTTCTATTAGTTACTTAACTGGTACAAAAAAGTATCATATCAACTTCTGTGTGATTTTACCAATCCCACTAAGTCTATCAGTCGATTAGCACCAAGAAACAATGTCGAATCATCAACAAACTCAACAAAAAAAGTAGTTTAAAATAACCGTATTTGGAGATATATGGGGCATGTTAACTGGAAATGTAAAAATCAGATTTTAGAGGCTAATCATCTACCAATTTTTATCCAATTAGATTTTCACAATCCTAATTTCATTATTGTGAGATTGTACAACCTATAATTCCTCATTGACCCATCTCCCGAGGGGGCATACATGTGATCTTACCAAAGGCAGAGGAATAAATATGAGGCTTGAATTTTCTTTGAAATAATGCAACAAACACATCATTTCAAAGAGGCGCAAAATATATACACCTAAAATTAACTTGAGAAAAATAATTAATTAATAGTCATCCTTTTATTGCTAAATGAATTCTTTAATTTAATTAGTTAATTCATCTTATCTTGTTTATCTAAGCCTAAGTCTTCTAAATCCCATTATTAAATAGTTTTATATAATTATTTAATTATCCTATTATCACATGACTATGTCTCCTAATCCACCTCATCCATGGCTAAGGAAACTTATTTATTTATTTTTTAAATAAGCCTATTTATCCTTAACAAGGTGTCCCTATTTAAAAGGGAAGGAAAAGGCTATGTGGCCTCATGAGACTTAAGTCTCATGACTATGTGTCCTCATGAGACCGGGTCTTTTCCACCTTTCCTATCATTTAGCCCATTGCCCATCCACATCACTTGGTCAAATTTGACCCAAAGGACACTTGTCCTAAGAGTCCTACAACTTCAATCCTTCTTCCACCATTCTCTCATTTGTCATGGAGAGACACTTGACAAGTGTCTCTCCCTCCCACATAAGCCTCCATTTTGCCAATGTAGAAGGAACATCTCTCTTACTTTCTCTCTCACATTCCAACCAAACCCTACTTCTCTACCTTCTCAACTAAGTCAATTTGAACCCTCCATTCTTCGAAGATTCAATCCTAGCCATGGATTATGCCACATGGGATTAAGGTGGTGAAAAGTCTATAAAAGGAGCTCTTTTTCCTCCATTTTGAGTTGATTAGCAATCTAGTATTTTTAGAGATCTTGAGCATTTTAGAACATTTTAGAACATTTTGAAGTGTGTCTTTGACTTAGTATCATTTTCCCATTTTATTTTTTATCATTTAGCATCATATCATAGCGTATATCATAGTAATCATGTTTTCAATCATTATCATATGGCTTAATATCTTCATTGATTATTTAGCATCTATTTACATTATACATCATCATTCAAATCATTTGAAGTCATTTTGGAAGGTGATAAGTTCTGAGAGCATGTCATCTTATTGAAATCTTAAGAAGAAGAAGAACAGGACCAAGTTAAAGAGACAAGGTAAAAGAAGGTAAAATTCAATCTTACATTAGTTTCTTTATGTTTCATTGAAATATTTGTGAATAGTTAAAATATTAATGTTATTTGATGGTATAATAGTAGATTTTGTATTGGTACATTACATAGGTATATAATAGGAGGTATAAAACCCTCCTACAACATAGAACATAGAAATACTTGAAAAATGTAATGTATTATAGAAAAAAATAAAAATAGAAGCACAATTTATCGTGCATAATCTTTTGTAAGATTTTTTAAACTATGCCCACTTCTTCTAATTTTTCCATATGTAATGGTAGGTGCAAACCCAAAATCCAAATAGTGAATGATCATAGGTCCAACGAGAACCTTCAACCTTTATTTTCATTGGTTCTACAATTAGATTTCATACAGTATTAATATGTTAAGTCAACCTTAAAGTTTAGTTGTACATCCAAGAACTATACTTATCAGATCCCATCAATGAGATCTTAAAACATTTCACCACTCTTTGTTCTAGCATCATTATAGGTAGAAGAGAGATTATTTTGGCATATGTCATCTCCCTTGAACTTATAAAGTATGTTATTCACTTTGACTTGGGCATCACAAAATATGTTGGTAAGATGTGTCACATAGACTCTTTTAAGAGGAGTATGTTTATGTTAGCACTATAAGGTAGGAACATAAATAAATGATAAGGGAAACTTTGAGAGGTGTCAACCCTCTATTTTTGTCTAAAATACCATCTATGAAGAGCATATTTGTGTCACTTATTTTATTTTATATTAACTTCAAGAAATATCCCATTGTCTTGTGTGATTGTTGACCAATAGATTGAACAAAATTATTTACAGGTATTCAATCAAGGATTTAGGAAAAACTTGAGATTATTCGAAACATCAAGGCCATGCCTTGGAAAATAATGCATAAAAGCAGAGAATTTATAATAAAATGTTTTTACACTATTATTATTTCATCATATAAAGTCAAACTAATCAACTTTATTTTAGAAGAAAACAACTAAATGGTCATTTTATTGAGTTAAATCAAACAACCAAAAAATAGTCTCAACTGAAATTACCCATGCACACTGGGACAAATTTATCAAATATAGATCATGAAATCAATTGAATAAGAAATAATAGAAGTATACTAAGACAACTAAAAGATTGGCTGACAAGAAAAGGTGATGTAAAAAAATGTAAGGATAGAAGCAAATTCTAACAACAAGATCATTCATGTCAAGCTGTCACATTTCCAATTGGCAAGCTAATGCACCAAGTCTATCTAAAAAAATATGTTACTCAAGCAAATTGAGAGTGTACACATGAAAATGTCTACTAGAACAAACATGGACAAGATGAAGGTTATGAAAAAGATGAAAACTAAAGAGAGACTCAATTTGACTCATCTATGCATAGACCACTGTAAGTTTTATTTATTTATTTTTAGTGGGGGGCAATTATTTTAACAATAGTGAGAAGACCAACTAATTGTTGCAAGGAAAAACACAAGAATCTTTCTCATGTTGTAATTAAAGAAAAACCTTAGTAAGCATTTGTAGAATTACATGTTTGCAAGGGAATTGAGATGCAATTTTTTCCATTGAGTTTTCTTAGAAAAATATGCCCATTTCTTCTAATTTTTCCATATGTAATGGTAGCTACGAACCCAATATCCAAATATCCAATGATCATAGTGTTGGGACCTAAAATTTTTAAAGAAATTTGAGGTTTCCATATATGGTTAAATATAAAATTATCTAGTTGAGTGAGGAAATGCTTTGTTTTAAATATTGCAAGGTCTCACTTTTGATTTAAGAGAATTACATAAGGGAATGGTTATGTTGTTTAGCAATTGAGATTTTCTCTACATGCGTGAAACTGAGAAATAAGAGCTATTTTCACACTCGTTCGGCACTGCACTGTTGATTCAAAGGAATTCTCAAAAGGATATATCCCACATTGATCATGTAGGAAAATGATTCAATGTTTTTATTCACTAACACACAGAAAGGAAGTGTCAAAAGGCATGCCCCTTTTGGCAAGCGGTTCGCACGTGGTTTAGACAGCTGGCGGTAGACAAGGATATTTTTTGGACCCGTGTCCATGTGGTGATGACTTGGCAGAACTGGTAGCAACTCATAGCGCACCACCTAGAAGGCTAATTAAATAATGATGATATGGAAAGGGGATATGTGAAGGACAGGTGTCGTTTCGCCGCAACTTCGCAATGTAATGGAACAGTCAAGAGGAAGATATGCAGTGTTGCACAAGAATAACATATGGTAGACAAAGGGAAATTGTAGCGTCGCAAGGTGGACTGACGGTTAGTGGTGGTGGTTGTGAACTTGTGAATGGTCAAGAGAAATGCTTGTCGCAAGGTTGTAAGTGATATTGACGGTTAAGAAAGAGACTCGCGACCATGCAGTAAAACCAAAAGATGCCAATGTCGCAACGTTGCAGCAGTTTGTAGCAGCTAAGGTAATGTATTTCGATGTTGAGACAAACAGAGGATGTCAAGTCGCAACGTCGTGAGATTAGGTTGTGTTTAATAAAGTTGCTTGCGAAGTTGCAGTAACTTGCCACGTGTCCATGATTGCAAAGGATAAGGGAAATCAAGTGCAATCCTAGTGCTGAGATGAAAAATAAGTATATTCAGGGACTTTTCAGATTGTGTCATGTGGCAGGAGTGACTGTATGATTGTCAAGGCAGTATTGACAAAATTTATCAGTATTTTTTGGCTCTGTTATTTTATTGATTGACAATTTTCTATTCAAAGACAAGTTGCCAGAAATGGATAAGCACGTCAGGGAAATCATGTTAAAAGGTCAATTTTATAAGACATGCACAAGAAACAAAAAATATCCAGCAGATTTGAATCTTCAGAGCATCATGGTGTTATCAGTAAGAATCATAATGGATTTTGACATGTTTCTGATTGTTTACTTCTTTATGCATGTAGTTATAGACATTGAAAGGTGATTGTCAAGGTACATTTTACAGAAGTGGACAAGGATTTGGAGGTTATAAGTATGACCTTTCCATGGCTTATTTGCCCAAATGTTAATGAAAATGGATATTGTTAAGGATAAGCAGTGTCTCTGGATACAAATGCACAAAGAGTATTGGGACTGATTGCATGGGGAGAATGCATCATAGTTAAAGAGATATTAATAAGATGGGTGGTTAAAAGGATATTAAAATGTGAACTATCTTGCGAACTCACAAATCATTCGAGCTTCACCTTTTTTATACCCTTTGACTCAAATATATTGGTTCGTTGGCTGGAGAAGAGAACGATGAGATGTCGAGTCCTTGGGTTTCTCTTTATGAATTATTTTCAGAATATGAAGGTGTCCTTGGAAGAGATTTGATGAGAATCTTGCATCCTCGCTTCTCTTGTATCGCAGCCATGTACTGTGCTATATTGGCCCGTCTCTGGTGTTTGTTTCTCCTAACAGTAACATTCTTGTTGCCAACTGATTCAGTTGATGCGTACTTGAATCAGTTAGGGGAGATACATACCCTATACAGAAATATTTTTACTTTCTTGTCAAGCATATAAGAAAATTTCTTCACAATGCAGGTTGAAAGTGCAAAAGATCAGTTACAATGAAAGCTGATTTGTTTGTCTTCTTCTGGTATTTTTGTGTCATATGGTTTAAAATTGTAACAAATCATTTTCCTTTTGGCCTGAAGCTTGTTGGCCCCCTTGTTTTATAAAAGGGGATTTTAGGGCCTAAAAGAAGGGTCCCAGTTTGATGGTCATGATAGCAAGTCTTAGCTTAGAATGAGTAACATTGTAATTTTTCCAGAGAGCAATTTAAGTGGATCTGTGTTAACTCTTATGAAGGTTTTCCTTGAGTTTGAAAGTTGTATTGGATATTGTATGGCAGATATAGCAAAGGATTTTATTGAAATATAGTGTTGGTTTGAAACTCTCCAATGTGTAATGTTGTTATGTTTTGAATTAACAGAATCATGAGTTTTATTCATTTAGTGCATTGTTGTGATGTATGTAATCTTTATTTCATGCTTTGATCCAAACGGTCAATTAAATGTTTGGTTAGGAATGCAGATCTGACAGGGTTATATACAGGAATTGTGATAAGTAGGCTAGGTTGGGGTTACTGTTGAAGGGATATTGTAAGGCAATACTCTTAGATCATATGCTACTGATGAAACTCTGTTGTAAGATGTTGTATTACTGATGACTCAGATACCCAATGGGATAAGGCACTGATCTTAGCTTTTGTGGGTCTTACAAATATGTTGTCATTCAGACTCATGGTATTTCTTGCTGCAACAAAATTGATTAAATCATGAAAATCTTTACTTTTGTTGTATGTTAAATTATTTCATCTCATGCTCCAAGCAAGGTTGATGTTCAATGGATAATTAGCCATTATCTAGTATCTCCCAGTTATGTTGAACCTTATATGAGATTTCTGCTTATATTAATGTCAATCATAAGTTCAGTATGTACTCAAAGGCATTAGAGGGAGTCCCCCCCTTGGATTTGTAGAACCTAAAGTGTAGAGGGATAATTCAGTGTCCCTGTTAGTTGGTCCAGTCCTCTTAAGACTTTGAGAAATCGAGTTGGCCTCTCTATAGAACATGTATAAGGGTGTACTGGTAGCTTTGTAAGTGTAAAGCATTTTCAGGAACCAAGACATAGGTTGAACAAAAACCTTAAACATTTCTTTGCTTTGGTTCTACAATTAGATTTCATGCAACATTAATATGTTAAGTCAACCTTAAAGTTTAGTTGTACATCCAAGCACTATGTTTATTAGATCACATCGAGGAGATGAATGTCAAGCGTTTCTCAAATCTTAAAACATTTCACCACTCTTTGTTCTAGGATTGTTACAGGTAGAAGTAATTTTTTTTTGGCATATGTCATCTCCCTTGAACATATAAAGAGTGCTATTCACTTTGACTTTGGCATCACAAAATATGTTGGTAAGATGTGTCACATTGACTCTATTAAGAGGAGTATGTTTATGTTAGCACTATAGGGTAAGAAGATAAATAAATTATAAGGTTAACTTTGAGAGGTGCCAACCCTCTATTTTTGTCTAAAACACCATCTATGAAGAGCATACTTGTGTCACTTATTTTATTTTATATTAACTTCAACAAATATCCCATTGTCTTGTGTGATTGTTCACCAATTGGTTGAACAAAATCATTTATAGGTATTCAATCAAGGATTTAAGAAAAACTTGAGATTTTTTCGAAACATCAAGGCAGTGCCTGGGAAAATAATGCATAAAAGTCTCAAATTTATAATAAAGTGTTTTTACAATATTATTATGTCATCATATAAGATAAAATTAATCAACTTTTTTTTAGAAGAAAATAGCTAAATGGTCATTTTATTGAGTTGAATCAAACGACAAAAAATAGTCTCAACTGAAATTACCCAGGCACACTAGGACAAATTTTTCAAATATAGACCATGAAATCAATTGAAAAAGAAATAATAGAAGTATACTAAGACAACTAAAAGAATGGGTGACGAGACAAGGTTATGGACAAAAATTTAAGGACACAAGCAAGTTCAAACAACAAGATCATTCATGTCAAGCTACCACATTTCCAATTGGCAAGCTAATGACCCAAGTTTGTCTAATAAAACATGTTACTAAAGCAAATTGAGAATGTACACATGAAAATGTCTACTAGAACAAACATGGACAAGATGAAGGTTATGAAAAAGATGCAAAATAATGAGAGGTCCATTTTTACTCAGCTATGCATAGACCATCATAAATTTTATTTTATTTTATTTAAAGGGGGCCCATTATTTTAACAATAGTTAGAAGGCCAACTAATTGTTGCAAGGAAAAACACAAGAATCTTTCTCATGTTGTAATTAGAGAAAAACCTTAGTAAGAATTTGTAGAATTACATGTTTGCAAGGGAATTGAGCTACAATAATTTTCCATTGAGTTTTCTTAGAAAATTATGCCCATTTCTTCTAATTTTTTCGTATGTAATGGTAGGTGCAAACCCAATATCCAAATAGCCAATCATCATAGGTTCAACGAGAACCTTCAACCTTTCTTTTCTTTGGTTCTACAATTAGATTTCATGCAACATTAATATGTTGAGTCAACCTTAAATTTTAATCGTACATCCAAGCACTATGTGTATTAGATCACATTGAGGAGATGAATGTCAAGAGTTTCTCAAATCTTAAAATATTTCACCACTCTTTGTTCTAGCATTGTTACAAGTAAAAGTGACAAAATTGTGGCATATGTCATGTCCCTTGAACATATAAAGTGTGTTATTCACTTTGACTTGGGCATCAAAAAATATATTGGTAAGATGTGTCACATAGACTCTTTTAAGAGGAGTACGTTTATGTTAGCACTATATGGTAAGAAGATAAATAAATGATAAGGATAAACTTTGAGATGTGTCAACCCTCTATTTTTGTCTAAAACACAATCTATGAAGAGCATATTTGTGTCACTTATTTTATTTTATATTAACTTCAACAAATATCCCCTTGTCTTGTGTGATTGTTGACAAATAGATTGAACAAAATTAATTACAGGTATTCAATCAAGGATTCAAGAAAAACTTGAGATTATTCAAAACATAAAGGCAATGCCTTGGAATATAATGCATAAAAGCCTCAAATTTATGATGAAGTGTTTTTACGCTATTATTATGTCATCATATAAGGTAAAATTAATCAACTTTTTATTAGAAGAAAACAACTAAATGGTCATTTTATTGAGTTGGATCAAACAATAATAAACAGTCTAACTTAAATTACTTAGGCACACTAAGACAAATTTATCAAATATAGACCATGAAATCAATTGAAAAAGAAATAATAGTATACTAAGACAACTAAAAGAATGGGTGACAAGACAAGGTGATGGAAAAAAATTGGACACAAGCAAATTCTAACAACAAGCTCATTCACGTCAAGCTACCCCATTTCCAATTGGCAAGCTAATGCACCAAGTCTTCGTCTAATGAAACAAGCTACTAAAGCAAATTGCGAGTGTACACATGAAAATGTCTACTAGAACAAACATGGACAAGATGAAGGTTATGAAAAAGATGCAAAATAATGAGAGATTCAATTTGACTTAGCTAGGGATAGACCACCATAAATTTTATTTTATATTTTTTAGTGGGGGGCAATTATTTTGACAATAGTGAGAAGACCAACTAATTGTTTCAAGGAAAAACACAAGAATCTTTCTCATGTTGTAATTAGAGAAAAACCTTAGTAAGCATTTGTATAATTACATGTTTGCAAGGGAATTCAGATGCAATATTTTTCCATTAAGTTTTCTTAGAAAAATATTCCCACTTCTATTTTTCTATATGTAATGGTAGGTGCAAAACCAATTTCCAAATAGCCAATGATCATAGGTCCAACAAAAACCTTTAACCTTTCTTTGCTTTGGTTCTACAATTAGGTTTCATGCAACATTAATATGTTAAGTCAACCTTAAAGTTTAGTTGTACATCCAAGCACTACATTTATTAGATCACATCAAGGAAATGAATGTCAAGAATTTCTCAAATCTTAAAACATTTCACCACTCTTTGTTCTAGCATTGTTACGGGTAGAACTGACAAAATTTT
The DNA here is from genome assembly GCA_018584345.1 of Thuja plicata. Lineage (NCBI taxonomy): Eukaryota > Viridiplantae > Streptophyta > Pinopsida > Cupressales > Cupressaceae > Thuja > Thuja plicata. The sequence goes on from MU224910.1 coordinate 337,412, forward strand.
GGCATATGGCATCTCCCTTGAACATATAAAGTGTGGTATTCACTTTTACTTGGACATCACAAAATATGTTGGTAAGATGTGTCACATAGACTCTTTTAAGAGGAGTATGTTTATGTTAGTACTATAAGGTAAGAAGATAAATAAATGATAAGGGAAACTTTGAGAGGTGTCAACCCTCTATGTTTGTCTAAAACACCATCTATGAAGAGCATATTTGTGTCACTTATTTTATTTTATATTATCTTCAACAAATATCCCCTTGTCTTGTGTGATTGCTGACCAATAGATTGAACAAAATCATTTACAAGTATTCAATCAAGGATTTAGGAAAAACGTGAGATTATTTGAAACATCAAGGCAATGCCTTGGAAAATAATGCATAAAGGCCTCAAATTTATAATAAAGTGTTTTTACACTATTATTATGTCATCATATAAGGTCAAATTAAACAACTTTTTTTCGAAGAAAACAACTAAATGGTCATTTTATTGAGTTGAATCAAACAACAAAAAATAGTCTCAACTGAAATTACCCAGGCACACTAGGACAAATTTATCAAATATAAACCATGAAATGAATTGAATAAGAAATAATAGAAGTATATCAAATATAAACCATGAAATGAATTGAATAAGAAATAATAGAAGTATATTAAGACAACTAAAAGAATGGGTGAGGAGACAAGTCGATGGAAAAAAAAAATGTAAGGACAAGCAAATTCTAACAACAAGATCATTCATGTCAAGCTACCCCATTTTCAATTGGCAAGCTAATGCACCAAGTCTTTGTCCAATATAACATGTTACTAAAGCAAATTGAGAGTGTACACATGAAAATGTCTACTAGAACAAACATGGACAAGATCAAGCTTATGAAAAAGATGCAAAATAATGAGAGATTCAATTTGACTTAGCTATACATAGACCACCATAAATTTTATTTTATTTTATTTAGTGGGGGGCAATTATTTTAACAATAGTGACAAGACCAACTAATTGTTGCAAGGAAAAACACAAGAATCTTTTTTCTCATGTTGTAATTAGAGAAAAACCTTAGTAAGCATGTGTAGAATTACATGTTTGCAAGGGAATTAAGCTGCAATATTTTTCCATTGAGTTTTCCTAGAAAAATATAGCATTCTCCACAGAAAACAAGGTTTAATTCATGGTCTACGATTCTTTGTATCTCAATTCCACACATTGTATATATTTTCAATTATATACAAGAGAATTCAAGTGCAACATTGCAAGAGTGCCAACCATTAATCTCTTAAGAGTATATGCTACCTCGAAAAATAACTAAAACGAAAAGACATAGATAACAATGTTGGAACAAATTAATTATGGCATAGATAAAAGTAAAAGTATATGTTATAGCCACATTATCATTGCAAAATAAAACAAAAAATTGATATAATCACAACTAGTGAAAATGGAAGTCATCCTTCAATCATGGATGACTTGTAAAACATCTCATATGCCTCAATAACTTCTAAATGCCACATGGCTTCCCGATTAGGGAAGTTTGATAAATCAACAATCTTGTGTCCCTGTCGATTATAAAGCTCATCAAAATTAAGAACATAATATATCTTGTCAAATTTGCATTCTAAATTATCAATCTAATTATAAGTTGCAAGTAGTTAAACATATATTTACATTGCAAACTTCAAATATACTAAATACTATCTTTTATGATTTTAAGTGTTTTAAATAGAATCAAGTAATCTAATATACAAAATGTGATAAGATGTGCCATTTGTGCCACAAAAAGGAAAATATACTATAAATTTGACTATGAAGACAAACAATAGACAAATACATATATGTCAAAATTTCAGCATCAATCTTAAAAGACCATAATCTAAATAGGCCTCTCTTGTCCTTTTATCCAATGTCAAAATACTAGTGAAATTTTTTAGTGCCAAAAAAAGCACATCAAAGTGGCTCCTATTAGTGTGTTGGAACTTCAAAAAATTTGCAAAAATTTTGAGGTTCCATTGATATAAACAAGTGATTATAACCCTTATCAAGAGGACTATACTGCAAAATCTGAAGATCACCATGGCGAGTGGCTTGGAGGGAACATTTATATAGCATAGATGAACATATATGCAAAGTGGTAGACCTCTGGGATCAATTTTTAATACAGACAGTTTTTATGGCTTGGAAAGAATCTGTGTTTCACAATGAGGAACAAAAATAAGTAGTCATTTTTTTAGGGCTGATATCTGAGTACCAGAAATGTTTCAAATTAAACCAATTGTTCCCCCAAATTTTCCACATGTAGTGTGCACCTCTGTCGATTTTCAAGATCTCATGACCTCATCTAAGGACTTTTCAATATCCAAACCAAATGCAACTTTTAATATTTTGGCAATAACACTTATTGAATCTATTAAATTGGTCAACTTTGGAAGCTTATATATCACCACCAAGTGTCTTTCATGTCAAAACAACCTTTTCCTTCAATTACCCTCATGTTAAAATCTTCACATCTACATTTGCAAAACCCTATCAATCCATTTGATATTTTTCCAAAACCAAATCTATTTGTAGTTTATTCAAATCATTGCATACAAGCTACGAAATCTGTCAAAGTGGCCTCTTATATAAATCCATGTTTTTCATCTGGGTTACCTACACACCAATCCAACTACTCCATGAAATTGTTTGTATCACAACGAACTCATATGCTTAGCCATTCATTTGATATTTTTCTAAAATTTGAATCATAAGTGATTTATTTAGTACAATGTCATAGTGTTCTCAGAAGGCCCACTTCACATTTTAATTCCTTGACACCTGCTAATCTTCATGCAAAACCACTCTGCAAACTTACTTATGTCACCTTCATGAATATGCTTGCAAGTTTTCATGGTCAAAGGAGTTCGTTTGGTATTTCTTCAGACCTTCAAATTTCTGGGATTTACCTTATTTTCATGGCAATGTTTTGACAGAACAACTCCGGAAGGCAACTTTGATGGAGAATGTTATGCACCTCAAGAGGATTTTTACAATGTCGGTTGTGGTTGTACATTTTCAAGTTAAATATCTACATGCGTGTTAGTGATGAACTATAACTGATTGAATGTTTGAAGATGATAAGTTGATAATCATCGAGCTGCAGAAAGTAAATGCAAGACATTAAATTAGTTAATGTATTGTATTGTCATTGATGTCAACTTGATATAATCTGATTGGTCATATACATATTGTCATAGACTTCAAGAAACCAAAGAGATAAAGTTTATGTTATCAGTAAACATAAAAAGCCAGTGTACACCAAGTGTCAGTAAACACCGACGGACAGTGCACATCGACGGACAGAGAACCCCGAGCAGTTCATAGTGTATACCGAGCACCGCAACGCCAAGCATAACTGAAGTGGTCACCGAGCAGAATTGAAGTTGATGCCCGAGGACAACTGGAGTCAATGACCGAGCAAACTAAGAGTTGATCACCGATCAGAACTGAAGTGAGAAAACGACACAACACTTAGCTGGCGGGAGCTATATTTAGAGTTAACTAATTGATTGCTTTATTTCCATCGACCAGTTGAACTAAAGCAAAGAAGAGTTTTATTCACAGTTGTCAAGGAGAAATCTACGGAATAAAACTAAAGCAAAGCTTTAAAGATTAAAGCAATGCATGGCGAGATTTGCGGATCAAGAAACAATCTACGTCAAGAACAAGAAAGACAAGGAGATTAAACGGTGAAATTATGTCAATATAAAGAGACAAGTAATTCATTATGAAGTGAGGAATGTTGAATATAATTATGGTGAAGATAGAAGTCTTCATGCAGATCTGATCATACAGACTGAGGAACAGAGCCAAAGAATTCTGCAGACACCGAGCAATAGAGAAGCAAGAGCATTCACCGAGCAGAAAGAAGAAAGAAGGGGAGCAAAGGAATTGAAGAGAACATTGATCAGAGAGGTATTATGGACTAATAATAGATCTGAAAATCTGCAAGTTAAAGTTGTATTGTTGAACAGATCATTTACTGTTTCAGTTTAACCATTGATTCAGAAAATCTCCTAACCGAGTGGGATTTAACCATCCTTATTGTATTGAGATACTCAAGAGTATCAAAAGGTTTTCATGTTGATAGCATAGTGAATGCTAGGTCAAATGATAAACTGTTAGTTTTGAATCCTCTAACAAAGTCGCACTTAACAGTGTGTTTGTAACCTTTAACAGGGTTGGCTCTTCACTGAGCTCACTTTAGAAGAGTGAAAATTTTGGGTTACCGGTCCCAAGTGGTTTTTCCCTTAATAGGGTTTCCACGTTAAAAATCCATGTGTCAAATGTGTATATGGTTCATTGCTTTGATGTTTTGCTTTACACATTACTAAAACAGGATTGGTCGGTAAACACTAAGTTTATTTACTGCTACTCAGTAAAGGCTAGAAAAAGATAATCAGTATATTCACCGAGCAGTATATATATTTGATAAGATTACTTAAAGGCATACATCTTGTAGGACTGAAAGATAACTAGAGGTATTATATTTCTGATATAAGTTTTCGTTGGATTATTGGATTAATTTTTGAGGCCACTCATTCACCCCCTCCCCCTCCTCTCAGTTATTCTAACAGTTAGTTTTGATGATCTTAAGAGGTTTGGCTAGTTCTAAAGACCGATTTTCAACACACTGCTTATGGAGTGACTCTTTCTCCGTGTTCTTGTGCCTCACTTGCACTCTCAGCCACGTGGGAACTCTCAACACGTCCACTTGTGGCCTCCACACCTTGGTCACCTCCCTCGTATCGGTACTCCCTTCTCCTTAGAGTCTTTGGTTCCATCCCCCCACCCTTGGCTCCTCTGATATGAATAAGTTCTCAATGCCCAACAGAGTGTTCTGAAATATTTCAGCTACCTCGCTCTCGAGGTTTCTTTGTGTGTTGTCTTTTTCGCGTGCAAAGTGCACTGACGGTTCACTCTGTGTGGAGCCAGGCTCTGAGTCTTCCTCTCCTACCAGATCCTCTCCTACCTCTTCGGGGAGTGGTAGGTTCATGGAAATCTCCTACCACTTGTGCCACGTACGTTGTGTCTCACCTTCCTTGGCAGTGGGCTCCCGCCTCTCTCTACTCCGACTACAACTGACATTTTGACTCTTACTTCGTGGTGGGTTTTGAGACTCTTCAAGGATTGTTTGTAACAGTCGTCGCCATTCACTCCGTTCCCTGATTCGAAGGGATCTCCTCACCAATGCTTCCCCTTCTCTCATCTTTCTCTCTCCTGGTATGTCTTCTTCTGTCTTTATTTGGCAGAAGGGGCATTAATTGGTGGAATTGCCAATGGTACGATGCCTATTTGTGTCATGTTCCTCTGATTCCTTTCTTCGTACTATTGTAGTATCTGATGTCAACATTGTTCCCTTTGTTTTTCCTCCCACTGTTCTTGCACCTCGATCGTGTTGGAGGCCAACAATCTGGGAATGCTTCCAAGGACATTGTAGAGAGTCGATCGTACCGTGAGTTCGTCTTGTATCACGCTTTCAGGGACTGATTTCTCTTGAGCTTCCCTCTACATGTACTAGTCAACCAAAACTTCCCACGTGCGTAGCAAGTTCTCTATCAATTGATCCTCTCGAGTTTCTTCCCTATTGTCTTCCATGTCACTGTCAGTTACCAGCACTCCTTGATCGAATGTGTGGCCCATTATTCCACCATCCCGCCTCGTTGTCTTCTTCAGATCTCCAAGTTCGATCAGGCAATGGCGCCAAAATGTTTACTCCCTTTGGGGTATATGTTTATTACTTTAGAATAAACAGAAATACAACCAGAATACCATTACAAAATAATTCAGATAAAAGATATGCAACACAAAATACGCAGAAATGTATCTTTTCATTCCATGTAATGTATGTACAATGTTGTTCTCGGTACCAACTTACAATATAAAGCACTCGACGGTTGGTTAAGAATGCCAACCGTCGCTTCTCTACAACTACCTGAGAACCAACTTGTCATTACACTACCTTATTCACAACAAAACATAAACTATAGCATACTTTATTATAATTGACAAAACTATGGCCAACATAAGTGAGTTACTAAAAATAACATAAGTGACTAAAAATAGGCATACTCTCCAAGAAGTAGGAAGAATACCCTAGGAGTTTGACAGTGCTTCTAAAAACATCACTACCATCCATAATGCCAACTAAGCTCAATGCCAACATCTGAAACTGAGAAAAACTGAAACTGCATCCTCTAAGAAACTTGGAATTCTACCCAACTCACCTAGAAGCTTACAAGAAAACTTGAAAACTAATCAAAAGATCATGAAACCATATTGCTAAAGATGGGGACATTACAAACCCATTTCATATTCTACACTTCTCCTAAGCTGCACTTAAGGGGTATATTGTTGTAATTATTTAATTGCACCTTATTATATAAGTTTTACTTAAATAATTTAAGTTTATAACTCAAGTAGGATAGGATAATTGAGTACATGCCATTTCTCTATTTCATAGGATCCAATTTTTTCTCTGTCCTCTTAAATTTGGAAAATTAGTTCAAGCAATCCCTTAGTTTTTGGTTTCCTGCCTCTTCCTCATCTTCATCAGATTTTGAAAGCTTGAGGCTGTATTGTAACTCTTTCCTTCCATTGAATAAACAATTTTGATATTAATCTCATATTGAATAATCAAATTCCTGGTTTGTGATCAGCTATTAGACATTTCATTTTGGATAGAACTCTCACTTTTGGACTTGTTTATGCAAAATTCCAACAATCATGAAATTACTTATTCACAGAGCAGCATCCTACTGTACTTGCATTGGGCATGGATAAAGAATGTGCAGAAATTATCCCAGGCAGCTCCAAATGAGACCAAATAAGAGATTTTCCCTTGAGGCCTTCTAAAATAGCAAATCAGAAGATAACAAATTACACAAGGCAGATGACATAAAACTGTAGTTGTTGATAGACAATATTAACAGTGCAGGCATCTACATTGTACACAAAAAAAGGAAGTCTTGTAGACATTAAGTCAATCAGTTCCAGAGATATGCATTTATGGAACCTTGGCTGACATTGAAAATGTACAGCGGTTTTTCAAGTGTCTCATCTTTCCTTACTCTAAAGTAAATCAAAAACTAAATTGCTGACGTTCTGCTAATATTAATGGCAATCATTTAACTACTCCAAGATTGTAATCACTTCCATTTAAATAATAGAAGCAAAAGGAAAAATAAGGATGTTCAAGATATTAGAAAGAACCTTGATCACTGGTGAGCCACTCCCAGTAACTGTATATGCTCCAATCACCATCACATACATTCCTAATTCATTACATATGGATGCTAATTAGAATAAATACTTTCTGCAAAGCTGAAACAAACATTAGTGTCTCAGTAGGCCATAAGTAATCAAACACACCAAACATAAGAACAACCTGTCTTCCACTGTTGCTGCAGAAAATCCTTTGGAAGGATTATCTCTACTATAGAACTACCATCATCTAGAACTAAACATCCGTGCTCTCTACATGCAACCAGCATGCCCTGCAATGCATAACACTAGACATCTCATAGTACATACTGCATATAATTATGTCTCTGTGATAGTGTGGAATATCAATAAATTCCTGGGTGGCACATTTATTGAGTCAGAACGACTATATTTGTGGCACGTATGTGATCATGAATATATAAAGTAATAGGATGACATTTAGCATTTGAAATGACAAAGCATGCTATTCATAAATTCAGAGCTATGCATAAAACAAAGTTATCCTAAAGCAAAATAATCCATATTAAACGAAAAAAATTCAAGAAATACATTTACTGACATAATATGATGCCATTCTCAAAGGCTATAGACATATAGAGACACTACAACGATATAAGGGCCGATGTGTTTTCTTTGCTCACTGTATGTCATTATGTGCTTATCCAAATCAACCGAAAGAAAATGAATTCAGATGTGGCAATCATGAGGTGACCAACAGTTACATCACAGAACACGCAGCATTACCATTGCCATTAGCATGTTCTTTGTAGATCAAATCACATGAATGCAACAAGTGGTACTTAATATGCTACATGTTATGAACACTTGTACAGGATTTGAAGTCTCATGAGGTTGACAAATTTCCCACATTCTCAGAAAAAATTTATGGAACAGTGATATTATCTTCAGTGATAATATCTATTTGCGCCCAAGATTAGTGATAATATCATCTCTGCATCTATTTGCGCCCAAGATTAATGATGGACACTGATATTATCTTCAGTGAAAAGTGCTATTATTATTCTGTATAGCAGGAAAGATGATCTGGTAATCGAAATCCAATTTTGATGAGTCCAATTGCAGTTGCGTATTGATGTACTATCTTCTAACCTGTTCACACGAATCAACTGAGTCTGCATTTCCCAGGCAGACACAGAAGATGGAAGGCCTCCTTTGTTTAGCAAAGAAAGCAGACTGTTCTGGGGATTGGATTGGGATAGACTGTCAGATGGCCTAATCATCTTTCTGACAGTCATCTAGCAATGAGCTGAATGTTGCTTAAGTAGCAGTGTTGAAGGTACATATACACTCTTGAGAGGAACTGCAGATTCAAAACATCTACAAGCTTCAAGTTCTAAAATAATTGTGTTAGTGGTGACATGCCACAAATTCTTCAAAGTTCCAATCCCAAAATCCCTATATTTTTTGCAACCCATTATATTTTATGCATTGCTCAATTAGTTAGGCCTATTGCTTATGTGATGGTGTTGAAATTAAATGGCACATGAAATCAACTAGACTCATCTATTACGAGGTGATGTGTAGGGTCAAAGCAGTAAGTTTAACATTTGTGGTGAGTGGGCTCAACATCATAGACCTCTAATAACTTACCAGATAGTGGTTTGTGTCAAATCATGACCACAAATTTATCACCTAATTAGTGTTTCTAAGACTGTGATGCATCTATAAGTTGTTGTAGTCCTCTATTGCATAGATTTGAAAATCATCAAATACTTGTGAGTAATTTTCTGTGTCAAATTCAACTTTTGGAATGCATTTCTCTAATGATGAGTGAACAGGCAAATTTGGAACCCTAGAATGCTCTCTACTTGCAAATCCTTTGGTTGGTACTCTACAAAGAAATGCTCATCTCATACCATTCACACATTTTTTCCCTAGAACATGCTTACAATTGAGCCCAAGTTGTCTGGTTGTACTCACAGGATATGGAGAGAAACCCTTTTTCATTTGCAAACCGTCCCCCTCACTACTGGTGAACTGATTTCAGTGTGCAATCCAAGGAAAAGCTTGTGAAATCCACTAAAACAACAACTTCAAGATGACCTAAAGAACCATTGAGGCTTGTAACTTTAACTACTGCATTAATTACAATGTGGAAGTCAACTATTCATCACTGGAAGTACATGTGAATCCACACCTTTAAGATGAAAAGTTTTTTCTAGGTGGGCAAATTCCAATTGTGTAGTTGTAGTGCCTTATCAAGTTAATAATGGCACTTTGGGTAATGTACGGAGACTGGTGGGAGTGAGCAATGTAAAACGTGAGTTATGGGGAATGAAGGTCAGGGATATCTTTGACACATACCACTGTCGAGGGTTCAGGATCAAACGTATGGCAAATAGATAAGGGTATCCCTGCATCTCCAACTCTCAAAGACCATATAAAGTTATTGAGAGTTCGGGATGGAAGGTACCAAGAAATTCATCCCTTAAGGTATGCAAATTATGGTAAGTCAGAACTCACAATCCCAATAAAATAATGTAGTGGAAAGTGTCGGGAATCAAGGTTCAAGAATACTTCATAGCTTGTACCATATTAGAAAATTTCCTAGCATCACCAACTCCAAAAACGTATATAGAAGAAAACATTGAAAGTCAAGGATCAAGGATACCAAGGAAAAAGTATGTGGGAAAAGGAATGACCAAAACCTCAACTCCAAAAAGTAAGTGTAAAGGATTGAAGAGTTAAACTTTCGATGAAAAGCATGCTGGTAAGAGGAAGTTTGAAAGTCCAACAAAGGCAAGGGAAAAAAGCAGAGAATTGATGAAAAGTATGTCGGGATGGGAAGGTTTGATATCTCAACAGGGACAAAGGAACAATGTGGAGTTGGCTGGAAATGCATACCAAGAAGGGAAACTTTGAAACTTCAACAATCAATAAAGTCCTTGACTCCTTAGAAATGATCTGGAAACCACCATACAGCTGAAGGATACTTTTGCAAACTTTGACCAAAGGTAGATCCATTAAGAACTATTTCAGATCGGGTGATTGGTCAAAAAAGGTCAAGACACACATGTCACAAACAATATGGGTTCTGACAAAATTTACATTGTTAAATTGAGTCCCAGCAATTGTTGTTATTGTTGTTGCCATGATCACCCATTACACGATCAAGTGGTTCTTTATCCAATGCATGCAAGACTTTGATGAGTTCTTCAATGCATGGAAGAGAACTTTCGATTGAAGATGGTTGATCAAAAGCTAGAAAGGAAAACTCAGAAAGATCTACTTTCTTTTGATATCTTGTGTAAACTTTATAAGCTAGATTTTTAATTTCAAATACGAGGCAGAACCGGTCTTCCTACTAGATCATCTACTTTTCTTTCTTCTTCATCTTATCTCCTATGTGCTCAATTCTTCTTTCGATCAAAAGAAAAGCACCTTAGACTAACTAGAATGTCCACTTGTCCATGTTCAATCCAATTTAAGTTAGCTTGCAAAATAGTTGCTTCGGAAACTTGGAAGGTCATGTATCATGAGATGGATATTTTAACCAATACATGCCCCACAATAGGTGCCAAAAATCTAAATTTTTTTTTCCTTTTCAAGAAAACTCAAACTAGAACAATTTGTGTATAATTTTCTCTTCAAATTTGTTGGTGAAGCTCCCTAATTTAAACTACTCCTAAAATCTTTGAAAAAAAAAAGTTTGCTAGTAATCGCACTATACAATTCCATCATCTAAGAGTTTTGCATGAAAATAAAATACTAGGAAAGCAAGCTAAACCTATATTTTTTTATCTTGGAGGTTAGACTACAAGACTGAAAAGTTCTATCTCACCATGAGGAATTTTCGTTACGTAGCTAAACAATAAAATGAACTGAAAATTTGTATTCAGTGGTTAAAAGATTTTTCAACGAATTTGTATTAAGAACAGGATTTTTTAAATACGAAACACATTCCACTAACAATATGAAACACAATGCAAAATTGAAGGCAACAATTCCTTAAATGCATACAGAGCTACTTGTGAGAAGAGAAGATAGGTGTTACACAGATATTCTTATTACTATTTCATCAAATATCATAACACAACACAAAAAATCTAACTCCAAATTCTCAATGAAATCTTCTATAACATAAGTGTTGCATAAACTCTCATTACAATACATGTTCAATGCACTTATTGATGAAGCACGCACACTTATACTGAGGGGGGTGGGTGGGGGGATGAACCAATATAAGTCAATCCTTAAACTAATTAAGGTTCAATAAACACAATGAAGCAATCACAAAAATCCACACACATAAGAGACACAAGATTTTACATGGAAACCCTTACGGAAGAAAACCATGGCAAAATATTTCTTGTATAAAACCTTCTTACAAATTTTGTGGGCACCAAACCACACAAGACACCAATCCCCTATTGATATAGGCACCAACCCACAGAAGACACCAATCCCCACAACTAAGCAACAAACCAGCAAGAAACGCCAATCTCTTTTAATGAGAGACACCAATCTCTTTTAATGAGAGGCACCAACCTTCTAATCTCCTCAAATAGGATGCACCAACCTCCAAACGAATAGTATGATAATTATTTGAAACTTCTTCATGGATCAGCAATTAATTTCCTTTACAAATCGGCTCATGACTTCAAAAATCTGCCTTAGTATCTTCTCACAAACTTGCAATATTTCTGTCACAAATCTGCAATATAATCTTCAAAATTTTGCTCATTAAACTACCATCATCTTGCCTTTTAGATCTGCTCCAAAACTCTGAATTTTACTCATTTAGATCTGTTCTAAAAATAGGAATGATATTCGTTAATTTCTTGCCTTTAGAAACTCTTCACAAATTCCTCTTATATCTTCTCAAAGGGACTGATCTGATTGAAAAGACATACTTTACAAGGGGTGGCAACTTTTTTATTTATATGCACCTTTTCATACCAAAATCGGGCACTCCATTAAGGAGGTCAGCCCTAGCAAGATATTCATTATTTTGATATTAAACCTCTTAGCATAGGTTGGCCCAAGCACAGTGTTAAACTTAATTTCAATTTTTAAACGCCCAAAATGGATTGACAGCATGAAGGTCACCCTCATCAGAAACAAAATATTTTTCCATTTGAAATTAATTTCTTTTACTTCCCCAAGAGGGTCGCCAACCAAGGGAGGACACAAATATTTATTTCAATTTAAATTTTACTCCAAAGCCTGGCTACCAACATTCAACCACAAACTCCTTACTTGACCTTTGACATCAATGACAACAATTTTCCAACAATCTCCCTCTTTGTCATTGATGGTGACCCTGCAAAAAAATAAACAAACTTCTCCCCTTGATTGAAATACTCCCACTTACTCTAATCCCCCCCTTCACATCAATGGAAAAGGCTTCCAAGGCTAAAAGATAAGACAATGAATAGCTCCCCCTTAACACATGCTTTATCAAAAGAACTTGGTGAGTGGATGACAGTGACATCACTCCCAATTTCTCCCTTGGTACTAAAAAGTCTCTTTTGGAAGGGACTTTGTGAATATGCCCAAAATTTGTTCCTGTGTAGCAATGTATTCCAACTTCACATTCTGATCAACCACCTATTATCTTAAGAAATGATATTTGATTGGAATGTGCTTTGTCTTAGAGTGCATAACCAGTTCTTTGACATGTTGATTGCACTTGTATTGTCACATAATATGGAGATGGGATGCTCATACTCAACCTTAATCTTCGAAGTTTGTTCCCATCCAGAGAACCTATGTGCAACAAGTTTTTGTTGCAACGTGTTGTTCCTTTCTTTTAGATAAAGAATTTGAAGCCTCATTTCTTACTCAGCCAAGATATAATATTGTTGCCAAGGAAAAATGCTCCTCCAATAGTACTTTTTTTTTGTCACAAGATTGCCAACCCAATCCACATCCATATATGTTGTAAGGGTGAAATCTTCACCTCTTGGATAACACAACCCAAAATCCACAGTGCCCTACAAATATTTGAACATTCTTTTGACAACTTGCACGAGTTTCCTTTGGTGTTGCTTGAAAAAATGCCACCAAACCAACTGCTTGCATAATATCAGGCCTTATCGCTGACACATATAATAAACTTCCAATCATGGGCCCATATAGAGTTTGATTAGCCTCTAGAGATTCATCATCCCCACTTAATTTGCATCCTGTAACCATGGAAGCACTCCCTGAATTGTAGTCTTTTAACCTAGATTTCTTCAATATATCCTTAATATACTTGGTTTGTGAAACAAATATCCCCTTAACTGATTGAGAATTGATTAAAAGTTGTTAAGGGTACTGATTCAACCCTCCCCTCTCAGTACACACCTCTCCATTATCCCAACAATTGGTATCAGAGCTAGTTCTCTTATTTTGAAGGTTTAATCGCTGAAGAGAAAAGATCTCACAATGGAAAGGTATACACTTGACAAAACTATTGAAAATCAGAAGTTACAGCTGCAGATCTATGTCAAACAATACAAGGAAGCCAAAGAGAAACTCAGGGAGATGTTGATTAAGAGAAAGGACATGGCACTTTGCTGTCGTGAGATTGATTATCATGAAGAAGAGATTCATGACCCTTTTGATACATCTGGATCTGAATCTGGTAGCATATCTGATGCATCTGAAGGAATTATATCAAAGCTATCTGAGAGCAATCAACAACTTACTGAACAAGTGAAAGCACTGCATATCAATCAAGATACACAAATGGTTAGAATGGTTGAAGTCTTGAACGATGCAAAGAAAGTTGAACAAGATAGAAACATGGTTGTTGATGACAGAAGATAGATGACTGAAAAATTACAAGAGAAAGAAACTGAGATATCGAGACTTATTGAACATTACTTTGAGATCACCAATCAAGTGGTTGCTATGAATCATGAAGCAAACCGAGTAAATACTGAACTTGCAAAAAGAATAGAAGATATTGGTGTTTTGAAAGAAGAAAATGAAAAACTGAGAAATGAAGTGAAGATTTTACAACATAATGAAGTGATTAAGAGATCTGAAGAAAGCACTAAGAGAATGTAAAATTCCCTTTCTGGAGTTATCCCTTATTTCAAACAATTCTCGGTTTGGATGCATATAACTAAATAATAATAATTCTGAGTTTTACTGGTGAAAGCAGGAACAATTTAAATTGAGACTAAGTAATGATAAACAGTGCCTTTGTATTCCGACAGTCAATACATTCCAAAAATTCGATGGATTACTCCATCCTCTAAGACTTGTTTATTTACACAAAATCATAGTATTATAGAGTGCAATAAGAGGTAACGCTACACCAGCAAATTTATTTTAAAAGACAAATGGAAGTGCACCTGTGTAAGATTATCGCGTTTCCACTGAATGTATCGTTTTCCCTTTCATTGAAAATGTTTAACGCATTCCGTTGCAGAGCTGTCGGATCTCTCTTCCCCACCCGGACACATCCTCCTTTACTCCGAGCACCGTCACTGTGCTATAACACTGCCTTGCCCGAACAACCACCCGTCTCAAGGAATGGTCGGCCACTACCACTGTTTACTGTGGGCCCGATCTCTGATCCCTTCCGCAATCTGACATCAGTCTGCTATCTTCCAAAGACCGATCCACCTTTATTAATTCCAAGCCAAATACTTTACACGCAAAGAGAAACTCTGAGTTTGTCTTATTCTCATCAGTCTCCACTAGGTCAGGAATTTCTGACGAAAGGAGTCAGTATTGTCTCCACTACCTGACAGAATGTCTTCCAGTTTCAAACATATTCAAGCCTCCTAAATCCCTCCACGAGACAGCCATTTATTATTGCCAAAAGTAGTTTGAAGGATTCCCGTAATATAACAGTATTTAAATATTAGTTTAGAATTAAAACTAATACTTAAATATTCAACCTTACTTATTAATTATTAAACAATTAATATTATTAATTCAATGTCATAAATCCGGGACATTACAAATCCTCCCGTCCCAAAATTGCTTGTCCTCAAGCAATTGGATTTCATCATGTTCGATTATTGTCATCTGAACCAAAATTCCTGGATCCCAAACCAATCTTCCGAATCCTCTAGCCCTACTTTGTTGCTTCATTCGGATATATGTAACAGTTGCTTCAGTGTGAAATCCTCTGCCCATTTTGCCAACCCTAGGATCCCAAATCCGAATACCAGCTTCGGTATTAAATGTCAAAAAGGAGAGAGTAACATTATTCATCAAAGATTCATTATTAAACTTTTCATCTAGTATCCATACCCTGATATGACTCGTGCAACCAACAGTACTCAACACATATAGCAATGGTGAAATTGATTTATGAATCATTACATCCTTCTGAACAAAAGAACCAGGAAACTCATAAGGGTTCAATACCTATGGTGCATCATCTACCCGGATCACCAACACTGTTTGAAACTCTAACTGTAAGTTTGATTGTTCATCCTCAAAAGTGTTCACTGGAATAGTCAGTTCTGAATTTGTATGTGATTCCCTGTTCCTATACCTTTCCTTAATTCTTTGCAAATTCTCTCTTGCTCGAGCAACTACCAATTTTGCGTGTTTAGTTTTTTCCCTCCACTCACTACACTGCAAGAGGGTCCTTTCTACATGTGTCCACCCAACCATCAATTCCTTGGGTTCAATTCTTGTTACCACTGATTCCTCACTAATTCCTTCAATCCGTTCACTTTTCTAGTTTGAATCCTGTACCGAATGTGGTAACCCTGAATCCTGTGACAACAATTCTTTCTGACCGATCCCATTAATACCGTCTACTAGTTGTTGCACTTCCCCAATTCTTGAAGGGATGACATGTTCACTTATCATTCTTTCTGTGTAAGCCATACTCAATTGTAAACACAAATCACTAATCTCTTTGTCCTTATCGTCAGCAAACCTGATAGCTATATCCCTGTCCCCGAGTAATCGCAAGTATTCAAATTTTGTCATCTCTAATTCTTCCTTGATCGCTTGTAACTGTGCACTGGAGATCCCATGTGTAACTCCATTCTTCTTTTCCCTCTGCTGAAAATTCCATATAAGATTTTCAATTTGTTTATGAGTCGTGTCAGTTCTTGTCAGCATCTGCACAATCCTTTCCTCTGTCACCACCAGTTGATCCTTCAAATCTCGCCCTAGCAAAGATTCCCAGTTATCACAGTAACTAGTGCATGTATCACCTAATGAATCTTTGGTTTCATTTACATCGACAATGACGCTTTACACATCATGAATAGTTAACTCACTTGAAGTTACCATAGATTCCTCAACCTCGAGAGCATGATTGTTCCCTGTTTTATATTCATCAATACTGATTTCTAATTCACCCACATAGAAACTTGAGCTCACCTCTTTAGTTTCATCAGACTGTATAGTTGCGTCATGGCACTGATTTGTAACACAAAAAGATTCAACTTTGTCCTATGTGTCCTCATAGACAATTTCTTTCTCTTGTGATTCTGTACGAGCTTTCTGAAATTCACTTTCACATCCATCCTGAGACGATTCATTTTGTGGTTGTTCTGTAACGCAGGATGATTCAACTTCCTCTTGTGTGTAATCATATATAACCCTTTTGTCCTGTATCTCTTTGCAGACTTCTTGAAACTCTTTTCCACATTCATCAAGAGTGAGACCATCCTTCGGCTGCTCTTCTTCCTGCACAAGGGACTTGAGCTTTCCCTCACAACACCTGACTACATTGCAAACCAATGAGTACGCAGATGAAGAGATAGCACATTCCTGTTTTAGAACAGTCCATAATAATGATAAAAGAGATTGGGAAATTGTTTCACTCTCATTAATAGTTTGAATCATAATATCCTGCATATCTGTCATAACCTCTTTTCCATGTGTCCCTCTGATTGTAACCAGGAATTGATGAAACATATCATAAATCAAATCATGCAAGCCTAAATCCAGTAGGATGTTACTAACCCTAACCTTTGCAAATAGTTTCAGTATGACGACCCTTCTTGAAGCATGAAGATTTCTGGCATAATCTAGATCCGAAAAGTTATCAATTATTAAGGACAATATCTTCTTCATAGTAATAACATCGTAGGGCATATGTGGGGTCGTAATTCTCAAAATTTCACAAAAACACGAAGCCATTATCAATCTAATGTGTGCATCAGAATGCATCACCGACCAGTTTTGATTCAAAGCAAATTCAACTGAAGTGAACACAAAATGCACAAGTGGGGAATGTGACCGTCCTACCAGATACAAACTGCCTTCCAGTTTAGTCAGGATGTTGTAAATGATTTTCCTGGGTTGCTTAGTGCGAAGCTTGTCAATGGGTTCTAATAGAGCATTAACCAAACAAATGTTTTCTTCTGACCCCATATCTGGTTTTTAGATTGTTCTAACCACACAGGCTGGCAGGACTAAAGCTCTGATACCATGTAAAATTCCCTTTCCAGAGATATCCCTTATTTCAAACAATTCTCGGTTTGCATACATATAACTGAATAATAATAATTCTAAGTTTTACTGGTGAAAGCAGGAACAATTTAAATTGAGACTAAGTAATGATAAACAATGCCTTTGTATTCCAACAGTCAATACATTCCAAAAATTCGATAGATTACTCCATCCTCTAAGACTTGTTTATTTACACAAAATCATAGTATTATAGAGTGCAATAAGAGGTAACGCTACACCCGTAAATTTATTTTAAAAGACAAATGGAAGTGCACCCGTGTAAGATTATCGCATTTCCACTGAATGTATCGTTTTCCCTTTCATTGAAAACGTTTAACGCATTCCGTTGCAGAGTTGTCTGATCTCTCTTCCCCACGCGGACACATCCTCCTTTACTCCGAGCACCGTCACTATGCTATAACACTGCCTTGCCCGAACAACCACCCGTCTCAAGGAATGGTCGGCCACTACCACTGTTTACTGTGGGCCCGATCTCTGATCCCTTCCGCAATCTGACAGCAGTCCGCTATCTTGCAAAGACCGATCCACCTATATTAATTCCAAGCCAAATACTTTACACGCAAAGAGCAACTCTGAGTTTGTCTTATTCTCATCAGTCTCCACTAGGTTAGGAATTTCTGATGAAAGGAGTCAGTATTGTCTCCACTACCTGACAGAATGTCTTCCAGTTTCAAACATATTCAAGCCTCCTAAATCCCTTGACGAGACAACCATTTATTATTGCCAAAAGTAGTTTGAAGAATTCCCGTAATATAACAGTATTTAAATATTAATTTAGAATTAAAACTAATACTTAAATATTCAACCTTACTTATTAATTATTTAACAATTAATATTATTAATTCAATGTCATAAATCCGGGACATTACAAGAATGGATGAATTTCTGAACAATCAAAGAAGACTGAACAACAATACCGGATTAGGGTATACCGAGCAAGGAGAATCGTCAAATCAAGCTGAACAAAGGAATGTATACTCAAGTCTGAAGCCAAAGAAGCCCTCTTGCCATCACTGTGGAAAACCAGGGCACACATCAAATGTTTGCAAGAGCAAAGCAAAAGGTATTCCTAGAAACCCTCCTAAATTTAATGGTATTTGCTATAACTGCAATAAGCATGGACATCAAGCACATGAGTGTAGATCCAAGTTGAACAAACCACAGAAGAAACCATACATGGATAAATACTGTCAAAACTTCAACATGCATGGTCATACATCACAAGCATGCAGAAGGAACACAAAGCAAATCTGGAAGCCTAAAGGACAAGAAAAGGTAAATCAACCGAGAAGACAAGGCAATGCTTATGCATGGGATTATAACACTTGGAGTAGTTGTACAACATGTGGTAAATATGGGCATATAGCAGAAAATTGTATGAGACAATGGCGAACCAAGTCAAGGAATTGGTCAAACTCTGGAATGGCATGTTCTAACTGTCACAAAGTCGGTCACTTAAGTAGAGATTGTGCAGACCAAATAAATACTTATGGGAATGGAAATACAATTAATGAAATTGTAAGGATCAGAAATCAAATGTGGAGAAGAGCATCAAATGATAATGCAGGACCAAGCACAACAGTCGGTGACACCTCATCCAATGGGTTAGGTGGCTCCACCGTCTCCACCTAAGCAATACAAGCAGGTATGGAACTATGTTTTGCAATGCTATATCTTACATTAGTTCCTGTATTTATTGTGCATATGCCAAATCAGCATGAATGAAGATGCACTGTGGCATTACATGTTTGATTACTTTGATCTAGTTGAGTCGGTTAATATGCACCAAGTTAGAACTGTCAGTCGGTGAAAATGTGGAGACAACCAAGTTGCTATGGTAACTGAGTATATGGGATACTCACCGAGTTGAAACATGATAGTGTTAACCGAGTATCATGTTTGTTCATCGAGCGGTTGGTGAAAAGCATTTATTGCACCGCCCTAAGTCATTTTCTATATAATCGATCAATGTGAACTCATTTGGTCACACCGCGATCACAAAGCAGAATAGAGAAAAGAGAGCAAAGTTGCAGCAGAGCATTTTCGCGCATTATACAGAGATTCAAAGCAGATTCCAATCATACAGAGGTTAGTCATTGCACATTCTGCTTTACCCGAGTCATTCGAACACATTCACGCAAGCCCTAAACCAGAAATCATGGCATCGACATCTCGAACCATGAAAGCCAAGATGGAGAAGGATAAAAAGATTATTTTGGTGAAGAACTCTACCTGCACAAAGCCGCATTATAAGATCCATCCACAGGTTGCAGCGCAACCTGACGACAAAGGCGTGTTTTCATCGATCCCACCTAGGTTTTTGTTAGTCCAAGACGTGCGTGCCTACATTCACTGCAAAATAGGTGAAATTGGGGATTTTGAAATCATTTCAACTTATCAGTCACTATGCAAAGATGGGAAGTTGAAAGAAGATCATAAACATCTGGAGGTTAAAGGGTTAACCAATGCCCTAAATTTCCCGAATGTATTCAAGATCGAGTGGATCTGCATTGTTCTGAGCAGAGTACACGAAGGAAAGCTCTGGCTGGATGAGCCCAAAAAGATAACAAAGGATGTTATTCATGTCGTGACAGGGTATCCAAATGTGATAAATCCAAAGCCCTAAGGCACCCACCGAGAACCGAAATTGAAAAGTTAACAGGAGTCGAATGGGACGATAGAGGTATGAAGATCAATTGCATCGGTGATCCTGAAATGAGGTTCGGTGCATATGTCATTGGCTACAAGATATTCCAGTCTAGCAAACCAAACAGCATTGCATGCGGAGCAGTTGACATAGCCTATAAGATTGTTAAGAAAGGAGTACAATATGACCTAACCAAACTATTACAGAGGCAATTTGAAGAAAACATGAAGACCATCAGATCAGCACGGTCAAATACATGTAATTTGGGTTCACTACTACTATGCACATTCTTCTACCTACAGAATTTCTTTCCATCCGTCGGTACAGTTAAATGGAAGTCCAACCGACCAATTACAATGCAAATCAATGATATGATTACAAGCCTAGGAACAAATTTTGAACCAGTCATGAATGACTATTTTGCTAAGTTTAAGGCTAGGATGGAAAAGAGGACTAGAATCCCACTATAATTGGTAGATAAGTACAAAGATGATATATGTTTTGTAGTAGACACTGACACAACTCTAATCAAGGCAGTACAACCAAGGACAGCATGGCTACCTCCATTAGAATATGAATTAGATATTGATACAGAATCTGAGGCCATTGAAAAATTCTTGAATGAGCCTGTTGACAAATTTGCCATGAGATTTGGCACATTTGATGAAGCCCAGACCCGGATATCTATAGGTCTACAAGTACAAAAGATGGGCAGGAAAAAGACAAAGATTGTGAAAACATTGAAGAGAAAATTCGCTATAACAGATGAAGAGTTAGACAAATCAGTTGATGATACCGAGGAGCAAACCTCAGTAGGTAAAGATGATGAACCAAAACATGATACTGGTGCCACCGAATCAGAAGAAGAACAAGATAAGGCACCTAAGGCCAAAAGGAGCAAAAGCACAAAGACCGACTCTCCACCATAGACCAGATCACAATCGATGACTACGGATTCCCAACCTTTGAAGAAAGGTATTGCAAAAATCACAAGACCCTCACCAAAGCTCACATACCAAACAAGAAAACAGAAGGGCACTACCGAGAATCCGACATCGAGACAAAGGAAAAGATAGGTAAGGAACAAAGATGACAAGGATGATTCTGATGACAATCCAAATCAATTCAAGGTTGTAAAGAATAAGACACCACAAACTATTGATGAGATTGCAGAGGCAATCATCACAACTGGACGATTAGGACATCCAAAGATACATGCATATTCTGATCTGACTACCGAGCACAAGGATAAACTCGAAGAAGCAATCATAGGTATGATGATCAACTTCAAACAAGTTCCAGTTGAATTTGCTTCTTACCTTCCTTCCGAGTTGTATGATAAGATATCAGCTAGATGGTCCTATGCACTCACAACCGAGAAACAGATGAGAGAGGCAGCTCTCAGTCTTATTAAAGCTGACTATACAGTAGAACAGATAAATGATATCATGCAGCAGTATGCCAAGAAATTTCCTAAGAAGGCACGAGCACTAAACATCTTGCAAGGAAATACGAAAGAAGTGGATATAGAGAGCACACAAATATGGAATAAACTGTTGAACCCACCGAAGGAAATCCACGATACCGAGGAAGAAATGGACATTGCATCCACAGTCGATACCGAGAGAGATCGACCGACCACAGAACCAATAGATGTTGATGATGCAGATGTTAACAATATATTGGATGAAATTCCTCAACTACTGACTAACATGAGTCACCTAGAGATCACCATAAATGACATAACTGAAGATGATCTTGATGATAAAGCTAAGGAAGATGAGATAGTCGAAGCAACTGAGACCCTGAATGAACAAGACACAATAGAGGTCGCCCGAGTAAATGTACCAGGCCAGCTACCTATTTTAGTACAAGCTATTGAAATAGAGAGTGAAGCACAAAAACAAAAGACACCCGAGCAATTTACAAATACAAATGAAGACAAGGGTGATCAGCAAGGTACACAGACCTAGTATAGTGGTGGAATAACAGAAGGTGATGCACCAAAAGATACCACTGATGCAAAAACAAAAGGTGAAGGTAATACAGATAACGCAGATAATACAGTAGATACTTCTACTACAAATACCAAGTCAGTTACCAAAGCACCTCACCAAGTCGTCACACCGAGTACCGAGCAAGCAAAGCCAGAACCCGAGCAAAAGGCTCAATTGGCATTAACTTTATCTCCTTCATCTAGTGTCCAAGGAAAGAAAAAGAAGAAAAAGAAAGGAAACAAGAACGCAGTTACATTGGATGAAATCACAGAGATTCCAGCATGGGATCCAAGGACACTCAATCTAGAAACATTGACAAAATATGGTGAATTATGCACTAGGAAAGCAGCACAGGATAAGTTAAGACAAGAACATAAGAATGCACAAGTCTTAGAAGCTGCCAAGGAGATTCTTCAACAAGTTGTCCCAGACTTGGCTATCAATGAATCGACCCCCATCATTGATCAACTTGCCCTGCTCACAGAGGCAATTAACCAACCTGACATTGATGCCGAGCAGAAATTGGAAGAAAGAGCTGAGAAGAAGATACAGTACAAGGTCACAGAGAAGATCAGCCAGGCAGTGGCAGTACACAAGGTAACTCTGTCTGAATTTGTGAATGGCATAAAAACAATAATATCCGAAGCCATTACAATTCTACAGTAGTTATGCACATTAGATCACTTCACTACCGAGATTAGTGAAAAGATAAAGAAGATCGATCAAGATCTACAGGATAGTGCAAACAGTCTATCAACCGAGCAACATGCATTGCAGATGCATTACACCAAGGTACTTCAGAACCAACGGTTGAGACTAGACCTGAAGAAAGAAGAAGAGCACATAAGAGAACAAGTAACCGAGCTCCAGGCAACGTTACTACCGCATTTGGTAATGATGCAAAAACATGTGACATTGGCAAAGAACCTGATTGCCACCCCAGAATTGTCAGTGAAAGAAAGCATATATGATATGCATGCTCAGTTAAATTTAGAGATACTAACCCTCAAGCATTGAAATGAGGAATGGGAGAAGCTACTGGAAACTCTCAAGAACACCCATCCTAATATTTTTGACAAACTGTAAGTTATATTCCTTTTGTCATTATTTTCAAAAAAGGGGGAAACATATGTATATAAGTATAGTACGGGAGATACTATAATAAGGAGTTCATATACATATACCGAGCATGTACAAAGGGGGAGTCATCATGTATATTATGTATAGTACTATGTACAGTAATAAGTTTTTGATACTAATGCCAATGGGGGAGAATGTTACTCCAATTGCACATTGAATTTGTCATTAGTTATCAAGCAGACATTATGGACAGTCAGTAACAAAGTCACAAACAGGACAGTCGGGTTAATCACCAAAGTGCAGAGTTAACCGAGAGCACCGATCATGCCCAGAGTTAACCGAGTGCAGTGATAACCGAAAAGACAGACTATACCGAACAGTAGACAACACTGAGCTACACAGTATAACCGAACATCAGTATAACCGAGATACACAGACTGCACCGAGCACCGAGAGACAGCTTTAACCGAGTGGAACAAAGGCCACCTAAAAGTTTATTATGGCACATCATTCTATGTAACAACCTTTTTGCCAACCTAGATAACAGTTTACACGATCGAGGAGAAGATTAATTACGGATATACAGCATTAAATGTTTATGTCTCCTATGTTAGATGATCAAGGTAAATTATGTACACTATTGATCTTAGGGTAGGGATGTAATTGTAAAGCCCTAATTAGGTCATATCGTTTGATATATAAATGTTTCGATGTCAAATTTTGTAATGTATGTTGATCAAGCAATGATCAAGTAGCCGCCATATGTTGGGAAGTCCTTCACAACATCGCCCCAATCCTTGGGGACCCCCTAACTTCGAAGAGTTGAGCTTGAGAACGTTTATGGCAAGAGGTTGAAATCCAACTTTGATGAAATTTGAAATTGGACGGGAGTAGTGATGTTGCTGGGCTGAGACAGTCATGGCTGTCCAGCTCTCTCCCTCTGCTCTCCATCAACTTGGATGCTTGATCATTCCCCCGGGAGGTCAAATGGCATGAAGAATTTGAAAGGTAAGAGAAGAGTACTTTGTGTTGAGTGAGTTAAGCAATGAAAAATGAATGGCAAGTTTTAAATTTTCAGTGTGATGGCCCTGTCCAAGGGGGTGGCGGATTCCGCCACCACCTTGGACAGCCTTGTCCATCCTGCTACAGAATTCCGCCACTCTATGAGGCCCTCCAAACTCGGGCATATGCTATGAAGACAAGTTTGAAATCGATTTAGAGTGGTGAGGGCAGTTTCAAGGTGTTTTAAGGGGAAAGTTTGGGTTCATAGCATGGACAGCATGTCCAAGGTGGTGGCGGATTCCGCCACCCCCTTGGACACCATGTCCATGGTGTCTTGGATTTCCGCCCTGCCCCCTCTAACTGGTCTCTCTCCCTTAGTAGGTCGTGGAGGGGCTGCAAAGAAAGTTAGGAAGATACTTGAAAGAAATTGAGAAGCATTGGAGGGGCAGCCTAAGGAAGTTGCACATTGAAGTAACATAGCCCTGTCCAAGGTGAGGGCGGATTCCGCCCCCACCTTGGACAGCCTGTCCATGCCTTCACTAAATTCCGCC
>MU224910.1:367559-398119 GCA_018584345.1 Thuja plicata
TGTTAGCAAGTGTTTGATAGGGATCTTTATACTAGGCCACTAGCATCCTAGCGGCTCGTTAGGAAGCCTTGTGTGGTACTCTAGTCTCGTTTCCCTCGAATCATTGCATCTATGGAGGTAGCACCGCCGGTAAGCTTTCATTAGGTTTGATCCCCGTCCACTTGCTGATTTCTTCATCCATAGGAGTAGTAGTAAGGCAGTAAATAGCTTAGTAGTGAGAGTTTGATAAGTGAAGTTAGAAGTGACATAAATTCAGGAGGAGAAACAAAGGGAATATACATTGAAAAGCTAAAATCCATTGTCATCATAGCCAGAGTTCAATATCTTTGAAGGAACAACGTAAGCCCGCCGACGTGATTACCAGCAAATCACATCAATTTAACTGAGTTAGGATCCACAGGTAAAGAACCTTGGAGTGTTTCCTCACGTCCCTCGTGAATATATACTTTTCAAGAGAGGGTTGAGTGTTTGATATCCTGTATCAAGCGTTTAGTCCTATATGTTATGTAGTGGTACAAAACTCACATCAACACCATACTACAGACATCAGAGATCAGACAAGGGTTTTAAGGACAGAGACTACATTGCAAAAATCAGTTTGCAGAACGAAGGCAAGGCTACCGAGCAGAACAGAGCAGAAGATATTATCATTCACATTAAGGTGATATGTTTTGTATGCACTTAATGGATCTGTATCAGCAATATTAAGATTGTATATGTTTCAGATCAAACTTAGTTACTCTCTAACAATTGTAATAGACCCCAAAATCTCTTCACAAAGTAGACTTAACCGTCTTTTTGTAAATCTCTTAACCGAGTGCACACATAGATTGTGTTGCTAAATCCTCACACGAGGTAGATCTAATTGATCTCATTGTTACTCCTAACAGGGTAAGATCATCAGAAGTGATCACTCTTTGTAAACTTTAATAGGCTACTTTATTTCTGCAATAGTGAAGTTTTGTGGGTCTCATCCCCACCGCAGTTTTTACCTTCTAACAGGGGTTTTCTGCGATACCAAAATACTATTGTCATGAGTACTTAATTTTATGTATGTGTATTGTTTACTTTACATGCATTTGCATTTCAGCAGTGATACTATATGTTTGGTTTATGCAATCTACTCAGTCGGTTATTGAAGAACAATAGGTTACAAAGAATTGATTAAAAGTTGTTAAGGGTACTGATTCACCCCTCCCCTCTCAGTACACACCTCTCCATTATCCCAACAAACCCTTCTTCTCAAGACCCAATGTCCATTTATAACTTTAAATAGGGTTATTTTAAGAAATACATTTATTGTTTTTTGCTACTTTTTCGAAAAACACTTACTTTTTGTTTTCCAAAAATAACTTTTTTTGTTTTCCCATTGCTTTTCCAAATAAGCACTTTTTGCTCTTTTTTAATTGTTTGGAAAAACATTTCTTATTAAAATAATATTGTCTTTGCAACCACTTTTCAGCACCTTGAGCCTAGAGATACTTTATCTGACACTCAAAACACCTTTTTAAATAACTAAATGTACGTTGTCAGTTAAAATATTAATTAAAGGTATGTAACTTTTGACAACTTAATTTAATTATTTAGCTTATTTTCCCTTTACCAACACCCAATAGCCTATAGGAAACGGAAAAACTTACATCCACCTAGGATCATTTCTTTAGTTGCAAGGTCATCACAACCATGAAAATGAATCTTTCATTTTCCAAAATCAAAATTAAAATTTTCGTTGACTACCTCCTGACATTTCCCCACCCTAAGCCAACTTAACACACATTTGCGTGATTTGATGCTATGTTCATTTTCTTAATGGTATTCATTTGAATCTATTCCACATTTCTCGTCCTTGAGCATTTGAGAAACAATCAATAGTGAAACACTAGGATATGATGCACTAAAACAAGTAGAGAATCAGCATACATCATTCTCAAAAACTTGCTACTTTTCAATCTTGTGCCTAAGCTTTTCAAGAGTTGGCCTAGAAAGACACATCCTTTTTGTGACACAATGGAAATCCCTTAAAAGCTATTTCAAACTATACAAAAGAACCAAGGCGAATGAAGATCAATCAAGAAAACAGCAGAACAAAGGATACACTTTGCAAGGTCAGCTACAACACAAGGACAAATCCACAACTGCTAACTAGACTCAAACCTATGGACTTAAACCCAAAAAGAGTACAAATTGAGCATAGAATCCAAGGCATTTCGTTGAAAAAAGATCACACTTTCCACAGAAGAAGTAATTAAGGTTCAAAATCTTCATCAAACAAGATTCATTCTCTATTCATCAAAGAAAGTACCAAATACTCTTCCTCGTTTAATTTGTAGGTTAGCATTTAATTCAGAATCAATAGCCCACAACTTACACCGATTAGATCTAAGCTAATATATCACTCTTTCAAAAGGTGGTGATTGTGAAAGGTTGTGACCATTGAAAAGGGCAGACATGGTGAAGAGGTGTGACCACACACAAAAGATATAAAGGGGAAGAAGGATCAAATGGAATGGAGGAAAGGGAGTAGAGGAGATCTAGAGCAGATTTAGAGCAACAGTAAAAGGAGGGATCTGAAACAAGAATTGAGAAGGAAAGAAGAAAATAAGATATGTAGATCCAGAAGAAGAGGATATGTGGATCTTAAATGGGATATGTGCAGATTTGAAAAGAAAAAAAGACAGATTTGAGAAGTGAGAGATAAGTGAAGATTAAAAAAGAAGTAAAAGGGGCAGCAGTTGTTGTCAAACAGATGTATCTTTTCATAACCAAAGGGTGTGACCCTTTCATAAGGGCATTAACAAATGAAGGGGTGTGACTCCCTACACTCAAAGGAGATATAAAAGAGAAGAACTTCATTTGAGAAGGGCGTCCAAGGGAGATCAAGTTGGTAAATAATATATTATCCTCAAAGGCAACATTGGAAAGTGGTGATTCAATTCTTATGGAAGGTGGTGACCCTTTTCCAATAACATATAAAGGAGAAATCATTCAAAGCACTCGAGGATCACTTATCTATCATCACTCTACAATGCATAAAATCAGCATGCACTCAATCATCACTCATCACCCTATGAAGTAGATATTCATTCAATCATCATTGACTGATATATCAAATCACCAAATCAAAGGAAATCATCCTATCATCCATCAAACATCAATTGGGAATCAAGCAAACAGACCAGCAATCAATTCTTCCATCAATTCAATCAATCAATCAACAAATTGGAATATGATATTACTATATAATCTCTCATATGTTAAAGGAGAGCAATAATACACTGTCATGACCCCAACCAAATCCTGACTAGAAATTTTCTCACGGTAGTGAGAATTCATAATTTCTATCATGCCTCTCAATAAATACATCATTGCCCAAGTGAAATGCAATCTTCTAGCACCCAAGTCTGAAGTAAGAGTTCTTCAATTTAAGATTAAATCCGGAGTTCCACCACAATACGTTTCCACCAAGTCTTAAATCTTCAGTGCCCAATTACAGATATCGATCTAATAAAGTGGACTAATCATTTATTAATCTTGACCATCGATCAAGATATTCATAATAGATTTAGGGTGGCAGCAAATAACTAATTGTTTATTCATCACAAATCGGAAAACAAGGAATTGCTATTAAGTAGCAGCAATTTAGATAAATGGCAGCGGTTTGTAAAGACAATCATTAGTTCAGGATTAACAAATAATTATTAAGTGTGAAAGGAACCAATTTATATGAAGAGGGGCGATTTGCATTTTTGTGAGGAGATGCAATCTAAGGAGACACGTCTCTTAGAATGTTACCCTTTCCCATCAGGTAGGAATCAGGATATAAAAGGAAGGTTGAACACATTCCCTCAACATCATCAAAAGGAGAGGACAACACATAATAAGAGAAGAGCATATTATAAATTCAGACCTGCGATCTGGGTATGAATATGGTGTGGCACACATTACAATGAAATTCTATTTGTGACTGTCTTTATTGTATTATATATGCAGTTCGGAATTATGATATTATGTGATTGTTCTTATATAGATACATAGACATACATGTGTACACATAACCTGCATAATTGTGATTTAGTATATTGCATTGCCGATTCAAAAGTATTTTATCATAAGATTTGTTGTATGAAATACTATATGTACTTTCTGACTGCTGTAACCAGCCATAGTAGGGAAAATGTGGGGATCACAGACTGAGGGAAATGGTGACGAGGTCACCTTCTAAGAACGCCACCTCATGGTATATGACTAAGGAATCCCATGGGGCCAAATGGGGACAAAGGGACTGCCTTTGGGCTTAGGAAGGAGGGACTATCTGGACAACCCATTGTGAATGTTCCTCATAACCTCTATCATGGTGAATGAATGCATAGAGATGCGTAATCATTGGAGGTAAGATAGAAGTAACATGATTGAGGAAAATGGTGATAGGACACTACATTAGGTGTGCCACCTCATATGGATGGCACGGACCACATGAGGTCAAGAGGGATGACATATCCGCTCTTGGGCCTAGGGTAGGGGGTCACTAGGACACCTCATCGAGTCATTGTACCATATCACTTCTATGATTGGGGCATCTTAAATCTGATTCAAGCAATCTATTGATTTGATCTACATTTTCAATATATGTTTATTTCTAACTCAAGAATAATTATGAACTATGTTTATAAATGATTTCTAACTTGGTTGCACAATCTCAATCAAAGCAAAAAGGTATCTCTAAACCCTACTTGTTTTGATAAAAATTGTAGTCTAGGGCAAAATTTGGGCACTCATAATTTGGAAACATTACAATGCATTAATGATTCCACAAAATAGATCAAGTAGAAAAGAGAATAGATACAAAACAAATGGACACGAAATCAATGAATTTAGAGATGCTTTTAGAGATGCTAGACATGCACCACTATCTTTTGATATTGTGCCATATACCTTGCCTATGGGTTTAATGGTCAACATGTCTTCTCCCACCCTAGATGCGCCTTCATTTTCAATATATGATGGAAAAGATGACCCCAACACCCATTTGAGATCATTCCTAGCTACATGTATATTTCCTATTTCCATGAAAGCTAAATGTGCTTCTCAGTGGTTCTTTTCATTTCCTCAAGCATCTATTCATTCAGTTGATGATCTAATTAAAGTGTTCCTAAAGAAATATGCAGTTAACATGGGCCTTAGAATAATAAATTAGCAATATATTTTTGTATCCCCAAGGATCAAATGAACACATTAGTGACAGTGTCATCCAATTTCAGTCTTTTATGCTCTAAATTGATCAACCCCTTATATTATTTGGAGTTGCAAAATATCTATTTTAAGGGGCTACATAAATCAGTCCAAGATACTGTGTATTTAAACAATTTTGTTTTTTTATGGATTTGTGTGCACATTTCAAAACTATAGAATCCAAATTGATGACACAAAATGCCTTCAAATATGGATAAACTTAAAATGCCTAGTGTTGGTTGTTTTTTCTAGTTGTGAAGCTTGCCAGTAAAATTTTTGAGTTCTCAGTCAATTTCTTGCTTTAAATGTCATATCCTGTCCAATGCTATCAAAAATCCTTCTGCAAATAATGGTCTCCAAGCCTTGAAATTTAATGAAGTACGTAAAACCCTAAGTCCTAGGTCAATTTTCATGCATATCCAAGAAAAAACCCTAGTTATTTGAAATTGCTTCTATTTTGCAGTTACTTTTTCAGAAAAGACCAAGTCACTTAAGTCATGTGCCTATTTTCATGTTTTATAAGTTGGTCGCGATGTCTCTTTAAGCCTAAAGAATATTCCATTTCTCTTCCAGACTTAGCGAAATGCTTTAGTCGTGTTATCTCCATAAGAAAAGAATATGCTTCCAGTGCTAATGAGATTTCATGAGGGCCGTTGATAAAGATCATAATCTTGTGGTGTGCGGAAAGTCTTGTTTGAAAACCCAGAGTTAGAAAATCCTTTGGTGACTTTGAGATCATTCAATCGCGCAGTCTCGAAAGCTAATCAGAGTCAGAAGTTGAGTTTAAAGATGGGTTCAAGTTTCAGGCAGTCACGTGATCGCGAAAAGAAATAAGAGTTAAGTCAAAAGATATGAGATTAAGCGATAGCCGTTGATCTGAGAGATAATCTTGTGGTGGTCGTGAAGTCTCGAAGTAAACTCTTCAGTTAAGAAATCTTAAAGCGACTTCAAATTCATTCAGTCGCGGTGTCTCACAAATAAACCAAGGTTAAGAGATGAGTTAAAAGTCTTCAGTCGCGAGATCTCTTTTGAAAGCAAAGGTTAAGTTAAAAATTGTGCAAATGTCAAATAGGTACCAAAAGTTATTTGATGAAACAAGTCTCATTGCAAAGGATAGAGAGCTGGGTTTGATAAAAATTAGTGTTATGGAGAAGATAATTGCAGATTTAACTCAGAAGCTACAAGAGATCCCAGAGGTTATTCCTGCTGAACCAAAACAAGCTGAAGATGCACTTGTGCAAACAGAGGATACAGGGGATGCCCAGAAGGAAACAGAGCATAAAGATGCAGAAAAGAATAATGTGGCTTTAGAGGCCTTTCTAAACATTTTGCAGCATAGTATTAACATCCTAAAAGATAAAGTTGATTTGGTGCATGGAGCCTACAATAAGTTGCCTAGCCTACAAGTTGAGGTAACTAGTTTTGTATCTACTTTGAACCCCTATTTTGGGACTTGGTCAATCAGGACCAGTTTATTTGAAAGGTTAGCATCCCTACAGCCACTAAGGGCAGACTTGCCAGAGATAGTCACACAAGTGGGTGATGAAATAGATCAAATTGGGGTAACCTTGTCCTTTTTCAAGGGCAAGGCAAATCAGATAGAGACCAGATTGAATATGTTTGGGTCTGATTATAATAAGTTTGTTCCTTCAATCTGAGCAGAGGACAATCAAGTAAAAGCAGTGGAGATTTAGAGAAATGAATTTGATTCATTACTGCCTAGTAAAGAGGCATTTATTCTGACACCAATGAATTAAATTTGGAAAGGTTTAATAAAACCTTGGATGAGGCATTTAAGGCCGAGACAGATTTTAATAAATTTGTAACAGATCTCAAAAGCATAATAGATGCTAGATGGGAGAGGCAAAGTCACAACTTGAAAGCATTCAAAGATTTAATTGGCCTGCAGAGGAAGATGTAGCAGCATGGGATGTTCTTACAAAGCCCAAGAAAAAGAAGCCTACAACAGCTGACCTTGACATCATAGATGAAGAGTAGAAGGACACCTGGCACCTGATCTTTGAGCACAGGGAGGTTAGTCATCTGAAAGATTAGTGTATGTTAGCCTGTAATGGCAGTCACTAAATCTCGCAACAACTATTGGAGGCTATCCTGAATATATTCAAACAAAGGTGCCAGCTAGCAAAAGATTTCAGAGATCTAATTTGATTGCATTCTTATTTTGTCCTTCCACCGCTTGGAGTCTTCTTGTCTTTTGTCTTCTTCTAGTTTTTAGGGTTAGGTCTTAAACCATCCGAAGCTTGTTGCATCCTTAATCTTTAAGGATTCCAAGATGGTTTAGGCTATATATACAGCATTTGTATGATTTTATGATGAGATGAGAAGTGAAATATAATTGCAAGCCAGACTACTCTGATTTTTTGTGCTTATTGTCTAATGAATGTATTTGAAGCAGTAACAATATTAATAAAATACATTGCAGTTTTTGTTCTATATCTTGTGTTGTCTCTTTATATTTTTGTTCTAGCTCTTGTATGTTTAATTTGCAAGGCATTTTAGATATACCAATTACAAGGTGATTGTGCAGTTGCTTGTGAGTTCTTTCAAGGAAGGAGTAATTCTTACAGGTGATCCCAGAGAGCTAAGGATTAGTATTAGGTTCTGATAACAGGGGTGTTGGAGTGAAAGGTAGTCTGTAAGGCATTCTACCCAAATTGCATGTATTTACATTAATCAGTTATTGTGGATTTACATTTGATATTGACTCTTTGCCCAAGGATTAGGCACTGGTTCAGGATTTGGTAAACAGTTAATCATCATGCAATATTCAAAAAACAATCAATCATTTACATTTCAGTTACAAATACATATAAGTTTAAGTAATTGTATCAGAGAATACAATTTAGTTTGCTGATTACTTCAAGAGAGAATCACTAGGTTAACCCTCCTAAGTTCAGAGAACTACAAAAGGAAGAAGGATGAGAATCCTTATTACATTACTGTTTGCTATTGTTAAATTAATGGTTTGGCTTATTAAGCTTTGTATCAGATTGATTATAGTCATTTGCATAGTTTTCTATATGTTGATACAGTAAAAGGCAATTAGCAATCTAGTAAGAGACCTAATCCACTATAATAGATACTGAAAGTTAGTAATCATTAGAAGGTACACCTGCCTGAGCCTGTGGATCTCAAAGTCGAACGAGGAATTAGTCCTCGGCAATTAGGCTCTCTTGCATAAGTTAAATAGGAAATATAAAGAGCAAGCATTCACACTGTTTTAAAAACTTGAAAGAAAAATCCCTAACAAATTGGCGACTCTACTGGGGAGGGTTTTATTGAACTATTCAGAAAATCTTTAGTGTTGTTTTAAAAGTTAAAATAAATTTCAGTTGAGTTTGTCTATCTAAGTCATTCTTATAGTATTCATATTTAAGTTGTGTTGTGTCTATCCCAACTTGTGTTGAGTGGTGACTCTAAAAGACAAATCTCTATAATCAGTGCTAAAGTTAATTTCAACATTCATACACAGCCTTTCAACATGAATACTAGGTCAAGAATGAGAGATAATCCTGAAGTTGAGTTGGATAGTGGAATCCCAACTACTTCTAGGACCAAAATGTCTTGGAGAGAGAAGAAAAACCAAGCTAACATAAATGACTCTTCTCCAAGAAATGAAGAAAATAACACTAGAAGGAAAGATGCAAATCAATCCAATCATGAGGGGAACACCTCAGAGTATGAAGAAGCCCCTGACCTAGGGTTAGAAACATATGCAATTATCACTACTTCTAGTGAGAGAGAAGGAACTGACACTATTAGCTCAGACTCTGAAGTTCCTTCAGATGAGCTTGCTGAAGAGGAAAGAATCCTCATGAGGCAGTTGGCCCTTATTTAGCAAAAGAAGAGAGAAAAAGATCTTAAAAAGAAAAAACATGATCAAAAAGATGTTGATAAGTTTAGAAGAAGATCTTTAAGACATCAAGCAGCAAAAAATGTTGAGAGGTCTCGTAGAGACCAAGAGACTCCAATCACTCACAAGGGTTTTGGTCCTCAAGCCTTTAGAGATAAAGGAAAAAAGAAAATTATTGAAAAACGAAGTTGAGGAACCAAAAATCATAAAGTCCTGACAGAACAAATGTCTAAGCTAGACATTGATCTTGAAAGATCAAGAAGGGAGAAAGAAACCATGGCAGAAGCTGAAGCTGCCACTTTGGAGATGAAAAAGAAGATTGACTTCTTGCAATCTTCTAAATATTCTTATGCTGGTGTTGAAAATACTACATCTTCAAAAGCCAAAACTGCCTCTTTCCAGGATGATGAGAAATTTCAAAGGAAGCCATTGCATCCAGAAAGGTACAAACAATTTACTTTTATTGGCATTCCCGGTTATCCTAATGCAGCACCTAATGATATTAGGGAAAAACTCCCAAAGTTTCAGGAAACAATGTTATTTCTTGTGAAGTACATTTGAGAAAATCTATAGATATCATAGATGATTTGAATATTAATCATGAAGATGTCCTAATGAAGCTCTTTGTTCAATCCTTAGTAGAAGATGCTAGGGAATGGTTTAGAGGATTGTCTAATGGTTATGTAGCATCTATGGAAGAATTAATAGATTTATTCAAAGATTGGTATGGTGACAAAACTAATGAAGGATTCTTGTTAAATGAATTCAATAACATAAAGAAGAACTTCAATGAAGAAGTTACTGAATTCAACACAAGATTTCAAAGAGCCATGCACAAGCTCTTTCAAAAGATCAAACTGGATAAAAAGGTATGTCTAGCTACATACCTAAATGCTTTTGAATCTAAGATGGGTTATGCTCTTAGAGATAAAAATCCTAGAAGTCTTACTGATGCATATAAGATAGAAGTAAACATAGAAATGAACAGAAGAGTGTCAGGGAAAATGGGTAGAAGAGATGATACACGTTTTACTAGGAGCAAAGAACCTGAATATAAAGAATACAAGGCTCCACAAAACAACAAACCATCCTATAACAATAATTATAATCCACAAAATAGGATGCAAAATCATCCCTATGATGCCCAGTTCAAGGACGGAAAAGCTATTGTTCCACCAAGAAAAGATAAACCAGAAAATAGAACCCCTGACCCTCCACACAAGAATGTTGTGAATATGTGCAGTGATACTTACTGGTGTGAGGCTTGTCAAGCCCCACACAACCCTGATTTTTGTGTTGTAGCCCTAGATATAAGTGCTAATGAAGAGCAAGAAGGTGAAGAGGGTGAGCTATGTGATCACAATAGATGTGATAATCATATGACTACCTATGCATGCCCTGACATAGATTTTGAAGATGAAGTTGAGAACCATGACATGTATGGTTCACAAGGAAGAATGAAGGTATATCACCAACAAGTCTTGTCTGACAGTGAAGAAGAGGAGGTTGATGATATAAGATGCTATGCTCAGAATAGTCAAGAATCTACCACAATAAGAAAACCTTTTGATGAAGAAAAGGCTAGAATCACTGCTGATCTAGTAAACAAAGCAAGAAATAACTACCACTTGAGAAATAGTGTAGTGGGTGATGTAGGTAGTCAGCCAGCTGGCATCTTCATCAAAGAAAATAAGACAGATGCCAAGTATATAGCAAAAAGAGATGGACCTAGGGAAAATGTAAATAAACCCAAGGTCAAAATTGTAAGCAAAGCTAGTGATCCAAAAGATGTACATGAGGGAAAAACTAAAGTGCCAGAAGCAAGTACTTCCTCTTCCAAAATTGAAAATAAGAAATCCAAGAAGGAAGAGCCTACTCTGAATATTCAAATAGAGGATAGTAATATCATTGTAGAAAAACCAAAATCCTCTGATGTGAAATATACTCCAGTTGATATGGGCCAGTGTTTATCTCAAATGACTATCAAGGTCCCATTTCTAGAAATGATGAGGATAAAGGAACATAAAGAAAAGGTCCTTTCAGTATTAAACAGTGTATCTCCAGTGAAACCTCAAAAACCAGAATATGTTGAAAAGAAATCTAACAATAAGGGAAAGGAGCCTGAGGGAATGATTTCTGAGATCCCTCAGATTTATCTAAACACAAATACTTCTGCAGGGATTGTTGATCATTTTTTCCTAACATTGGTAATTAATGGTAAGATGCTCAAAAACTGCATGATAGATTCAGGAGCATCTAATACTGTCATGCCTGCAGAAATCATGAGATCCATGAGATTACAAGTAGATACTCCTCATGGGAGATGTCAAGCAATGGATTCAAGAGAGATCCCTGTTGTTGGAACCATTGAAGCCTTACCTTATAAGTTAGCTATATGCCCTGATACAATATTGACAATGAGTGTACTGGTGGTTGATATCCCACCACATTATGGCATGTTGTTGTCCAGGAAATGGAGTGCTTCAATGGGGGGCAGTATTCAGTGTGATTTATCTTATGCCACTTTCAATATTGCTGGGAATAATGTCAAGGTGTCCAGAGAAGGTCGGACACCTCATATGATTGAGTTACATGAAGATACAAATATTAATTACTGTGTAGATATTGACATGGAGAACATCAAGTTGAAGAGGAATGTTCATCAATGTAAAGATGTTGATCCCTTAGTGAAGGAGTTGATTACACAAAATGATGGTTTATGGCAAATGTATTTTGATGGAGCCTGTTCTAAAGAAGGATCAGGAGTTGGTGTTTTACTTATCTCTCCATCAGGTACAACATTTAAATATTCTTTCCTGTTATCTTTCCAATGTACAAACAATACAACAGAATATGAGGCTTTGATTTTAGGGCTAGACATTGCTGCTAAACATGGAATAAAATGTCTAAAAGTTTATGGTAATTCAGAGTTAGTAGTAGCCCAAGTCAGGTCCAAATATGCTATGAAAAATGATAGACTGAAAATGTATAAGCATGCTATTTGGGACCAAATTGAATCTTTTGATGCCTTTAATATAAACTAGATAGAGAGGTCTAAAAACATTATGGCAGATTTCTTAGCTAATGTTGCTTTGAAAACTGATGATTTGACCTTAAATGGGGTATCAATAGTTGAGATCAAGACAAGACCAATTATCCCTGACAATATTTACAACTGGCAAGTATTTGAAGATGACCAAGACATCCTTAGATTTATTCAAAGCCTAGACCATTATGAAGACGCGCACATTAATTGTAATTTGTTACTTGAGGTCATGGATGGTAGGGATTGTGTTTTGGGAAATGAGGTTGTCCAACTAAGTTCTAATCAGATTTTTAAGGGATTGGTAGAACTAGAAGCATTGTTTAGTGATCAGAATGATCATTCATCAAAAATAAGCAATGCTAAAGTTGAGGATTTGGAAGAGATAAATTTAGGATCAAAGACCACTCCTCAGATAGTATATATT
Organism: Thuja plicata; assembly: GCA_018584345.1. Taxonomy (NCBI): domain Eukaryota; kingdom Viridiplantae; phylum Streptophyta; class Pinopsida; order Cupressales; family Cupressaceae; genus Thuja; species Thuja plicata. The sequence continues at coordinate 380,133 of MU224910.1, forward strand.
GGAAAAGGATTAGATTCCCATGTCAGAACAAATTTGATAAAATTATTAAGAAAACATAAGCATGTATTTGCATGGTCTTATGAAGATTTAAACGCTTATAAGGAAGACCTTTTCCAGCATGAAATTCCACTAAAATCAGATGTAAAATCATTCAGACAAAAACAGAGACCCATCAATCCACTGTTGGCTCCCAAGATGCAACAAGAGTTGATGAAACTAAAAGATGCAGGGATTATCCAGCCTATCAGACATTCAACTTGGGTTTCTAATCTAGTACCAGTGAGAAAGAAGAATGGTGACATAAGATTATGTGTTGATTTCATAAATTTGAACATTGCATCTTTGAAAGACAATTATTCTTTACCTAATATGGAGGCAATGTTACATAAAGTTACTGGTTGTGAGCTATTATCGATGATGGATGACTTTTCAGGTTACAACCAGGTGTTAGTAAAAGAATCAGAACAGTTCAAAACTGCATTTACTACTCCTTGGGGAACTTATGTATATGTTAGAATGCCATTTGGACTAATAAATACAGGAGCAACTTTTCAGAGAGTTGTGGATGTTGCATTCAAAGAGTTTATTGACTTATTCATGGTAATCTACCAAGATGATTTGACTGCATTTTCTAAAAAAACAGGGGATCATTGTGAACACCTTGAAAAAATTTCAATAAAGCTTTAGATATGGTGTCTCTTTGAATCCCAGAATTTGTCAATTTGCAGTGACAGGGGGAAAATTGTTGGGACATATAGTGTCCAAAGATGGAGTGAGGATTGACCCAGAAAGGATAGAAGCTATTCAAAAGGTCACTGCTCCAAGAAATATCAAAGGTGTGCAATCTTTCTTAGGAAAGATAAATTTTGTGAGAAGATTTATTGCAAATTTTGCTGAGATTGTCAAACCAATTATTAAACTATTGAAGAAAGATGCAAAATTTCAATGGAGTGAAGAAGCTCAATCATCTTTTGAAAGAATTAAGAAAGCAGTTCAGGAGGCACCTGTCTTGAAGTCACCTGATTACAATAAGCCTTTTTCTTTATTCTCATTTGCATCTTTTCATACTATTGTTGTTGTTTTACTTCAAAAAGATGAGGAGGGATTTGAGCATCCTATTGCCTTTTTTAGCAAATCTCTTCAAGCTGCAGAGCTAAATTATGAAATGATGGAGAAGCAGGCATATGCTTTGGTGAAAGCTGTGAAATCATTCAGACCTTATCTGGTTTGTGCCAAAGTATTAGCATATGTACCTCATTCAGCAGTAAAGGACATCCTTACTCAATCAGAAGTGACTGGTAAGAGGTGTAAATGGATTAATAGAATTCAAGAGTTTAACTTAGAAATCCATATTACTAAATTGGTGAGAGGACAAGGCCTAGCAAAACTTAAGACAGAAGAAAATTTAGACTTGGTGCAAGTAAATAACATAGTGATACAGGATTCAACAATAACAAGTATTGAAAGACAGCCTTTCTATGTTGACATCATGTATTATCTTAAGAATGCCAAGTGTCCTGAAGTTATGACAGACAATCAGAAGAGGAATCTCAGATTACAAGCTCAAAAGTACACCCTAGTTCAAGCAGATTTGTATTGGAAAGATAGAAATGGTGTACTATTATTATGTCTAGATCAGAGCCTTGCTGAGAAGGTATTAATTGAAATGCATGCTAGAGTATGTGGAGGACACTTTTCTGCTAAGACCACTGCCCATAAAATCTTGAGGGCTGGATATTATTGGCCTAGCTTATTCAAGGATACTCATGCATTTGTCAGAAAATGTGAGCCTTGCCAAAGGTTTTCCAATAAATTGAAATTGTCAGGTGCCCTGTATTAAACCCTGTAAGTGTTGAAGCACCTTTTGCCATGTGGGGCATTGACTTCATTGGAGAATTTTCAGAGAAATCCAGTGGAGGACATAGTTGGATACTTGTTGCTACTGACTATTTTACAAAGTGGATAGAAGCAATTCCCACAAAGAAAGCAACTAGCAAAGTGGTCACTGATTTTCTAATGGAAAACATTCTGACCAGATTTGGTGTTCCTGCAAAATTAGTAATGGATAATGCTATGTGCTTTAGATCATATGAGATTAAAGATTTTTGTGATGTGTATGGGATTATGATGTCTTATTCTTCCCCATATCATCCTCAAGCAAATGGCCAAGCAGAATCCAGCAATAAAAGCATATTGAAAATCTTGAAGAAGACCCTTGAAAAGAATAAAAGAGCTTGGCATACAAAGTTGAGACTTGCTCTATGGGCTAATAGAATAACAGTGAAAAAAGCAACAGGTAAGTCACCTTTTGAACTAGTATACGGTTTACAATCCAGAATGCCCATGAATAATCTACTACCAGTATATAAGTTTATTCAAGAGGAAGAGTTAGATATTTCTGACCCAATGCAAGATAGGATGATGCAATTAGCAAAACTAGATGAGGTCAGAAAAGACAGTCAAAAGGAGAATATTTAGTTGCAGCAAAAAATGAAATATCTGTTTGATAAGAGAGCAAGTAACAGAAAATTTAAGCCTGGTGATCTAGTACTCCAATGGAATGTAAGGGCTGAAGACAAAGGGAAGCGCAAGAAGTTTGAATCATTATGGTTGGGTCCCTTTGTTATTTGTCAGAGCTTTGGAAAAGATTCATATCTTTTGAAAAACATGGATGAAGAAGAATTTGAATTGCCAGTGCATGGACAATTCTTGAAACCTTTCTTCAGTTGAGAATGATATTTCCATGCACAATAAGTTTTGTATCATATGTATATACGTGTGTTTCTTTCTGTTGTGTGTTTGCTTTCTGCAGTAGGTTAGTAAGCGTGGTCTACTTCCCAGAGATTTGTGGTTGTTGCATTAAACTTGTTTTTAAGCATCCTCAGATAGAGCCATTGTTGGTTGTTTTTTTCAGTTTTGAAGCTTGCCAGTAAAATTTTTGAGTTCTCAATCAGTTTCTTGCTTTAAATGTCATATCCTATTTCTTGCTTTAAATGTCATATCCTGTCCAATGCTATCAAAAATCCTTCTGCAAATAATGGTCTCCAAGCCTTGAAATTTAATGAAGTACGTAAAACCCTAAGTCCTAGGTCAATTTTCATGCATATCCAAGAAAAAACCCTAGTTATTTGAAATTGCTTCTATTTTGCAGTTACTTTTTCAGAAAAGACCAAGTCACTTAAGTCATGTGCCTATTTTCATGTTTTATAAGTTGGTCGCGATGTCTCTTTAAGCCTAAAGAATATTCCATTTCTCTTCCAGACTTAGCGAAATGCTTTAGTCGTGTTATCTCCATAAGAAAAGAATATGCTTCCAGTGCTAATGAGATTTCATGAGGGCCGTTGATAAAGATCATAATCTTGTGGTGTGCGGAAAGTCTTGTTTGAAAACCCAGAGTTAGAAAATCCTTTGGTGACTTTGAGATCATTCAATCGCGCAGTCTCGAAAGCTAATCAGAGTCAGAAGTTGAGTTTAAAGATGGGTTCAAGTTTCAGGCAGTCACGTGATCGCGAAAAGAAATAAGAGTTAAGTCAAAAGATATGAGATTAAGCGATAGCCGTTGATCTGAGAGATAATCTTGTGGTGGTCGTGAAGTCTCGAAGTAAACTCTTCAGTTAAGAAATCTTAAAGCGACTTCAAATTCATTCAGTCGCGGTGTCTCACAAATAAACCAAGGTTAAGAGATGAGTTAAAAGTCTTCAGTCGCGAGATCTCTTTTGAAAGCAAAGGTTAAGTTAAAAATTGTGCAAATGTCAAATAGGTACCAAAAGTTATTTGATGAAACAAGTCTCATTGCAAAGGATAGAGAGCTGGGTTTGATAAAAATTAGTGTTATGGAGAAGATAATTGCAGATTTAACTCAGAAGCTACAAGAGATCCCAGAGGTTATTCCTGCTGAACCAAAACAAGCTGAAGATGCACTTGTGCAAACAGAGGATACAGGGGATGCCCAGAAGGAAACAGAGCATAAAGATGCAGAAAAGAATAATGTGGCTTTAGAGGCCTTTCTAAACATTTTGCAGCATAGTATTAACATCCTAAAAGATAAAGTTGATTTGGTGCATGGAGCCTACAATAAGTTGCCTAGCCTACAAGTTGAGGTAACTAGTTTTGTATCTACTTTGAACCCCTATTTTGGGACTTGGTCAATCAGGACCAGTTTATTTGAAAGGTTAGCATCCCTACAGCCACTAAGGGCAGACTTGCCAGAGATAGTCACACAAGTGGGTGATGAAATAGATCAAATTGGGGTAACCTTGTCCTTTTTCAAGGGCAAGGCAAATCAGATAGAGACCAGATTGAATATGTTTGGGTCTGATTATAATAAGTTTGTTCCTTCAATCTGAGCAGAGGACAATCAAGTAAAAGCAGTGGAGATTTAGAGAAATGAATTTGATTCATTACTGCCTAGTAAAGAGGCATTTATTCTGACACCAATGAATTAAATTTGGAAAGGTTTAATAAAACCTTGGATGAGGCATTTAAGGCCGAGACAGATTTTAATAAATTTGTAACAGATCTCAAAAGCATAATAGATGCTAGATGGGAGAGGCAAAGTCACAACTTGAAAGCATTCAAAGATTTAATTGGCCTGCAGAGGAAGATGTAGCAGCATGGGATGTTCTTACAAAGCCCAAGAAAAAGAAGCCTACAACAGCTGACCTTGACATCATAGATGAAGAGTAGAAGGACACCTGGCACCTGATCTTTGAGCACAGGGAGGTTAGTCATCTGAAAGATTAGTGTATGTTAGCCTGTAATGGCAGTCACTAAATCTCGCAACAACTATTGGAGGCTATCCTGAATATATTCAAACAAAGGTGCCAGCTAGCAAAAGATTTCAGAGATCTAATTTGATTGCATTCTTATTTTGTCCTTCCACCGCTTGGAGTCTTCTTGTCTTTTGTCTTCTTCTAGTTTTTAGGGTTAGGTCTTAAACCATCCGAAGCTTGTTGCATCCTTAATCTTTAAGGATTCCAAGATGGTTTAGGCTATATATACAGCATTTGTATGATTTTATGATGAGATGAGAAGTGAAATATAATTGCAAGCCAGACTACTCTGATTTTTTGTGCTTATTGTCTAATGAATGTATTTGAAGCAGTAACAATATTAATAAAATACATTGCAGTTTTTGTTCTATATCTTGTGTTGTCTCTTTATATTTTTGTTCTAGCTCTTGTATGTTTAATTTGCAAGGCATTTTAGATATACCAATTACAAGGTGATTGTGCAGTTGCTTGTGAGTTCTTTCAAGGAAGGAGTAATTCTTACAGGTGATCCCAGAGAGCTAAGGATTAGTATTAGGATCTGATAACAGGGGTGTTGGAGTGAAAGGTAGTCTGTAAGGCATTCTACCCAAATTGCATGTATTTACATTAATCAATTATTGTGGATTTACATTTGATATTGACTCTTTGCCCAAGGATTAGGCACTGGTTCAAGGTTTGGTAAACAGTTAATCATCATCCAATATTCAAAAAACAATCAATCATTTACATTTCAGTTACAAATACATATAATTTTAAGTAATTGTATTAGAGAATACAATTTAGTTTGTTGATTCCTTCAAGAGGGAATCACTAAGTTAACCCTCCTAAGTTTAGAGAACTACAAAAGGAAGAAGGATGAGAATCCTTATTAAATTACTATTTGTTATTGTTAAATTAATGGTTTGGCTTATTAAGCTCTGTATCAAATTGAGTATAGTCATTTGCATAGTTTTTTATCTGTTGATACAGTAAAAGGCAATTAGCAATCTAGTAAGAGACCTAATCCACTATAATAGATACTGAAAATCAGTAATCATTTGAAGGTACACCCGCCTGAGCCTGTGGATCTCAAAGTCGAAGGAGGAATTAGTCCTCAGCAATTAGGCTTTCTCTTGCATAAGTTAAATTGGAAATATAAAGAGCAAGCATTCACATTGTTTTAAGAACTTGCAAGAAAAATCCCTAACACTTCGTAACCTTCAAAATATCAGAAGTCAAATAACTTTTCCAAGGGTAATGATATGAAGGAAAATGTGGGTCTAGTTGTCACTACTTATTTGTTTGCTTCATTTAAAGTTTAAACCAAAGGCTTCTAGAAAGTTCACAAATCTTCAAGAAACTATAAATTATGTTCGCCATAGTCCATTGAGTACTAATTTAATTTCTTTGAGATTTCGATAGAAGGCTGCAATTATCATTCATATGGAAGCATATATTAAGAATAACATAAGCGCCAACGAATCTATCTTATAAAGGCAACTCTGAAAGATATCACTGCCAGCAGTAAACATTAATATAGGCAACTTGGTCTGACATCTGAATGCATCATAGCATTTGGAAAGAAAATTAATAGTGTGAATAGCAATTGGGACTGTCACCCAATCTGCACCATCCACAGTTATAGAAGATTTACACAACAGATCGCAATCTTTATCTGAAATCAGTGTTTAACAGGGAGATAGCTGCATTAATCGCTGGAGTAAGGTTTTTGAACTATCATTGGCATACAAGTGAAATATTATGATTTGAATCAACAAAGATTAATAATTAATGAGCAGCAATGATTAAGGACGACAAAAGCATCAAATGGAATTTGTTATTGATAAGCAGGCAGACAACAACTAATGGCGGACTTATAAAGAATAGCGACTTTGTAAAATATTAAAGTCAACATCAATTATGTTTAAAAGTAATTGTCTATGAGAGAGCCCGATCTAATAAAAGACAAAGTTTATTAGATTAAAGGATGATGAAGTCAGCGATTTTAAACTAATGTCTTATGGCAGCAATAATTAAGAGAATTGAACAGTTAAAAACAGCGATTACATATGGAAATCTGAATATATGCAGTGATTAAGATACATGCGATGTGTTTTCCAAACAGTAACTAATTTTGACAAAGGGCAGTTATTGATATTAAAATGAAGAGCTGTGATAGTGAAAGACAATTATTTATTCAACGGGTTCAATTTGTTAACAATCATGAAGAGGTGGGATTCAGTTTAGTATATTTTAAGATACATTTGTTTTAAGAAAAGGTGCAATCTGACTTGATAAAGAAAGGAGTGATGCTTAAAATTGTTAATATATTATTTCTAAATGCTGCGATTAGAAAAGAATAAAATATGTGAAGTGTATTTTGTGTGAGATTAAAGAAGTTCGCAAAAGGCATGTCTCTTAGACAAGAGGCATATTTTGAAGGTATATAAAGCAGATCCAAATTACTTGTGAAAAGAGTGTGAGGAATAGAAGAAAAATCTTTATGAAGAATAAATGTTAAGAGAATAAAGTCAGTGATTAAGTTAATATACAGATTTGATAGTAAGAGACATGACCAATCAAATGGTTGTATCCTTTTGAAGAGTTGTATTCTTTAATGAAGGTATTAAGGTATAAAAGAAAGTAAGATGTTGATGAGAGAGAGTTGTGTGTGTAAAAAGACTACCAAGCATAAGCATATGCACCAAGAACATTGACAAAAAGTAAGATTGCAGATCCAATGAAGAGCGTATAGAAGTGTACAATAAGAAAAATGAAGGAGATGGGATGATTTCCTTATTTCCTATTGCACATTTGGAAGGAGAGATAACCCAATAGGCTTAGAGGGGTCCAAGCGCTGAATGGGTATCTTGGTTCTTTCACTAATATGGAAAATTGATAGGGAGATATGAGATCTAGGATGAAATAGGAAAAATTATTGACTTTCTATGTATACGGACTGACAGCAGACAGACAGCTCAGTACGGGTGCCAAAAATGGAAACCAAATAACACTACTAACTTGTGATTTCAATTTGATGTTGTTTTGCAGGGAAGAGGGCGCCTAAGGCATCCTGTTACCGGGAAGAGAGTGCTCGAGGAGTCTTGTTCCCAATACTTTTGACTAATTCAAATTACAAACTATCTGACAGGTTTTGTACTTTCCAGATCCGAAATGGTGCAAATGCCACCTTTACCTGCACACAGAAAAATGGGAAAAATGTTGTGTGGAAGGGGGTTTGCCTTAGTCAAACCCCAGTTTGGAATCAACCTTGAAATGAAATAAAGTAAATTAAAGCATACTATCATATAGCAAAGGCTAGATTTGAAAATGAAATGTATATTACCTTGGCAATGCAAGTGCTTCTTTGAATGTGATTGAGTATGTTGATGCAATAGCTTTGACTCCACACAAAAACCCAAAAGGAAATCATGAAAGACAAAACCTTGTGTAATGGATATTGTAGTTTGCCACAATACTTGATTTGAAGAGAAAGAAGGATGACTTGAAGAGTTGAAGACTTGGATGATTGAATGTATAAATATGGATGCTTGCACTATGATCTCCTTCCTTGATGGTAGACTCCTTTTCTTGGTCTTCAATGAGGGAAAGAAGCTTGATCCATGGAGAAGATTGCTTTGAAAACACCTTATAATGCTTGAGAATGCTTGGATGCAAAATTGTAGTAGAGCTCTTGGAATTTTGATCTTGGTTACCAAAATGAGGAGAGATAGGTTGCTTTATACGTCTCACAACATTTCAGAGCTCAAAACTCAAAGGAGGCCAACGGGAAATTAAAAAACCCGCTAAATCTATGAGACAGGCACCTGATTCAAATTTCGGGTAAAAAAAAGGGAAAGAGGTTGGCCTGGGTGTCCTCTTCCCACCAAAAGAGGCCAAAATTGAATTTGGGAGATGGGAAGATGGAAAGCAAGTCGGAAATGTAGGCAGTGCGGTGCTGGAATACCGGAAATTAATGTGTGAGCTCATACATGCTAAAATGGGACCTAATTGAGCATCTAATTATAGGTACTTAAAATTTAGGACAGTACAAAAAGAATATTCCAGATTTATAAAGACTTGTATGGACAAATTTATGAGGAGTATATAGTAGACTATTGCAGATTTATGAGGAGTATATAGAAGACCACTACAGATTTATGAAGCGATTTGAAGATGATATTCTAAGAAGGTTGTATGACAGTTTTGCAAGGAGACTTGTAGGGAGATTTGTGGTAAAAAAAATTCACCATAATGGTAGTTTGAGAAAGAGGGTTTATGGAGAAAAGATTATCAATCATCCATTGGAGAAGCAACATTGAGAAGGTGGAAAATAGAATGAGAAAGGTGGTGCCTCTAGTGAGTCGGTGCTCACGAACTAAACAAGAGGTTAATGGCTCTAGTAGGTTGGTGTCGACAAATTCAAAAGTGGGAATTGGTGCTTCCAGTGAGCTGGTGCTCACAAACTTAGGGGTTGATACCTACAAAAACATTGTAGAAGAAGAATTATATAAAAAGCATTGATTTGTCATGGTTTTTCCCTTTCGGGTTTCCCGTAAACATTGTGTTATTGTATTCCTCTATGTGCTTGATTGTTGAAAGTTAGTGAATAGTGCTATTATGATTGATAAAGTTTAAATTGGTAAAATTTGTTGTTACACTGATTCACCCCCTACTCAGTATAACAGTGCGCTCTTCATGAATATGGTGCACTAAAATGAGTAACAAATCTGTATACATTATTCTAGGAGGCTTGTTTTCTGTTTTCAATCTTGTGTCTAGGTTTTCTAAGGGTTGAGCTAAGAGAACATGTCCCATTGCAATGCAACAGTAATCACTTAAAAGATATTTCTAAATACTGTCTGTCATCAAATATCAAAAAAGAGCAGAGCAGACAAAGATTATTTTGGCAAACAGCAGAGCATGGGTCAAATCCCGACACAAAAATGAATCTGCAATTGTAGACTAGATCCAGACGTGTGGACTTGATCCCAGACAAAACACAGATTCAACGCAGGATTGGAAGCATTTCACTGACAGATTGATTGCATTTTAATGGCAGAAAGAGTCAAAGCTCTGAATCTTCATCAAACAGCATTTATTCTTCGGTCATTGGCTAAGTACTTTATCTTCCTTCCCATTTACTTTCATAATTTGGCATTCAATTCTAAACAGACTAGTCACTGGTCTGGTCTGTACACCTATTAGACCTCAGATAATATATACTTATTTGTATGCATTCAATTGGTTTAGCCCAAATCACCCTCAAAGATAATTTATTTTCTTATACAATACATATTTCAAATCTCAAATTTGGAAAATCAAATTTGTATATGAAATTTATGTTTAACATTACAATTTTTTAATTTGCCAGGATCTTTGCTGAGTCAAATAACAGATTCAAAGTCTCAATATCATTTTCAAAAGTGATGCCTTGGCGAAGGAACTGCAGAATTGAAACTTCTTCAAATCAGCCAAAGAGAACAATGATGAAAATGCAGATGATAATAGTTATAGACAGCGAACTTGTGTTTCTACTCTCCGTTTAGCTTCTATGTTTTCAAGTTTTATTAAGTTTCAGTTTAACAGTACAAGTTTGAATCTTCCTGTTTTCTATATGTGAAGTCGAGTAAAGCAAATTTGTATGATGATTCGTTTTCATCAAGTTTAGTTATCGTGTAAGTAGCATGAAATGGAGTACTACGAAATATTGACGATACCTGCAGCCACACTCTCTGAAAAAGAAGAGTGCCGAGCGTCATGGCAGGTCCTGTTATTGATGTTGATGGAGGAATAGGGCGAGCATTCTTCAACTGACGGGCAAACACCTTAATGGCGCCAATATTGTAATCCATCGCTACTGCTCGCCGCACCCTACAAGTCGTTCAGAACCTTCGACATTTATTTTATATTCTCGGAGGCGAGGGAACGTTAGATTCTACAACTCATTAGTAACTATTTCTTTTTAAAGAGAACACTCTACTCGTCCTTCAGAACCCTCCACATTTTATTTTATTTTTCCGAAAGTGAGGGGGGTTTAGATTCTACAAGTCATTATTATTATTAATTATTTGTGTTTAATTAATGTAAGTAGAACACCCTACTCGTCCATGAGAACATTCCATAATTTATTTTATTTTTATGAAGGTGGGGCATTAGATTCTACATGTCATTACTAATTATTCGTTTTAACTATTGTAAAGAGAACATAGATTACATCTTTTAAAACTAGTGATTATATTTTAGTGTGCAATGGGTATGTCAAGAGGTGTAGAAGGTCAATTTGGGAAAACTTTGGTCTATTTTTTTTTATCAAATTGTATAGTATATAATGTCAATTGTTAAACCATTAAAAATTGGTGTTGTTTGTGTAACAAAGGTTTCAATGGAGAAGTGATAGCTTCAAATCAACTATGCATCCACTTAGAAGGATCCAATCATAATTGAAATAAAATCTTTGAATCAAGAAGATAATCGAGTCCCATTACCATCAGGCTCGTGTTATGTTATAGAGAGAGAGAGAGAGAGAGAGAGAGAGAGAGAGAGAAATGAAGAGGAAAAAAATAGATAGAAAGATAAAGAGGTAGATGGAGAGATAAAGATAGAAAGATAAAGGGATAGAGAGGGAGTGACAAAAAGATCCATAGAGGGATGACGGAGAGATAGAAGTATATATAGATTGTGAGATAGAGTGATATATGTGTGTGTGTGTGTGTGTGTGGAAGTCAAGTTCATCCAAAGTCGAAATGAGAGAGCGGGTACAAGAAGTGAGCAAGGTAGGCCAACCAAAGAAGGGAGGCTCCACTAGACTTTTTACTCGGTTGACAAATAGGGTTGGTTCACTTGATCGTCCTGAGTGACTAACTACTAGAGGCGGGGAGAGAAGGAACACTTCATTAGAGGTGGGGACCGGCTAACTCATGAAATGCAAGGTTTGGGTGGAGGAGAATGGGAGAAGTGGGAGGAGAGCTAGTTGGATCTCATCAATTGGCTCTAAGAGCTAGAATAGCACACCATCCAGCACATGATATGACATGTAATAACTCTACTACCTTGATATAAGATTTGCTACTCTAACAATATCAAATATAATTTTTCATTGTAAACGGAAAAATAAATGCATCTAATTCCTTATAGAAATCGAGTATGAAACCTTTATCACTTGCACTATTAAGCAGCCAAAATGCATGCATTGAATGTCCACCAAGTGGATGGTGTCCTCAAGAAGCAATCCTATTACGTCAAGGGTCATTTCAAAATGATAACTTGCCAACAATAATAAAAGTTCAAGTGTGTGAGGCGGCCTCAACGATTATAAATCACGACATCATTGTCTTAATAGATTATTCTAATTATAGTATTTTTTAGTGATTTCCTTAGGTGTTAGAATTTTAGCAGCATAGGATATTATAGTCATGAATACACCAACGAGGCTTACCACCACTAGGGCTCAAAATTGTTATCTAGGTAGAGTGACAAACAAACAACTCGTGCAACTACTAAATACAGACGATGACTTAGTCCTCGTCACTATCAAATAGATTTTGGGTTAGGATTTTCTGAATAGCAAGGACCAATATTGTGTCAATACTGACATAATGTCTCAGTTTGTAGGGTCATTGTTTAATTTGGGTGAGCCAAAGGAGGGAATAAATCACCTCACTCATGGGTTGTTTAGGAATGACTATATAGAAGGTCTAGATGATGTCTTGGGAGTTGCTCAATATGAGATTGGGTTGTCTTTAACTACTAACCTAAGGGCATACTTTGAGAAAGACAAAATGGTGCCTTGGTTGCAATTCGTGTCTAATTTTCATACCAAATTAATTGTTGTGCATCAGGTGTTATGCAAAGCGTGGACTGAATTTTCTAAAAAACTTGTTAGTCTTGAGGCATCCTTTGAACAAAGTTGGATGGATGAGTTTAATGCACGATTTATTTTTTAGCAAGGATTGGATTCTTCAAATAATGAGGAACTCCGGGAGGAGGAAATGTCTACTTTGGACGAGGGAACAAAGAACACTAGGAATGACAGGGGTGGCTCTAAATAACCATCCAGGCTCTTGCAATGCATGACTTTGCAGCTTAGTGATACAAAAAAAAATATAACTACTTTTACTTTTTTGAATTTCGCTCTTACTGGAAGAAAGAACGAAAAAGAAACATACATATTGAAACTTGTAAAGATCTTCTTCGAAAGAATGTGTATGTGTGTGTGTGTAGATATACATATGTATATACATATATGTGTGAGTGTGTGTGTGTGTAGAACACACAAACACCCCCATTTGCTTGAAGGGGTCAAAAATTAAAAAAAAATCATTCGCGTGTTTTTTCTTCGTGCCCAAAAATGGGACACAACTTTGTGGGATCACCCATATGTATATGTATATGTATATGTATATGTGTGTATATATATGTATGTATGGATGTATATGTGTGTGTGTGTACACACACACACACATATATATATGCATATGTATATATACACACATATACATATACATGTGTATTTATATACACATATACATGTATATGCACGCGCGCACACACACACACACACACATATATATATTTAATGTGTGTATATGTGTATATACATATATAAACACATACATACATATATACACACACATATATACATATCAATGTATATATACACACATATATACATATACATGTATGTGTGTGTGTGTGTATTGTAGACACCCTAAAATGGACATACTTGCAACCTTACATTAAAACAATAATTTTCATCTATTAATTAATGGGTTTTCAATCATTAATTAATCATCTATTTCTTCTAAATTTATTCCCCAAATTATTTAATCATTTTGCCAAAATTAATTAAATAATTAATTAGTCTTAATTAGTTAATCTTTATTAATTAATTAAATTCAATTTCCTAAAGTTTAAATTTATTCTTCTAATTAAACTTATTAATATATTCTTCTAATTAAATTAATTTCACTCAAAAAATCTATTTAAATCAAAAAGCATTTCAATTACCTCATGTTTGAATAATTTAATTACAAAAGTCAAATAAATATTCAAATAAATCCTTTCTCAAGTTCAAAAAGGTAACTCTTGATCAACTTTTCAGTTAACTAAACATCACCTCTTCTCTCCAAGTTGAAGATGTGGAGTTTACTAGTTGCTTTTCAGTTAACTAAACATTCCCTCTTCTCTCCAAGTTAAAGAGGTGGAGTTTATTGGTTGCTCCTTAGTTAACTAAAACATTACCTCTTCTCTCCAAGTTGAAGAGGTGGAGTTTACTGATTGCTTATTCAATTCCTTTTGATCTCAACCATTCATCCTCTAATCTCTGGGAATGATCTCAACCATCCAAATCATTTTCCATATTCTATATAATCAACCCTTCATAACCATTTGAAGGATCTAAAATTTCAAGCTTTGTGCACACTTAATCTATAGGATTCTTGCCAGAAGCATCAAGCATTCTTGTGATCATAATCAATATCATTTTCTCAACACTCTCAAGTCACAGAGGTTGTCAATACCAATAATGAGCACCACCCACAGTGTTTCAAAAGGAGTAAAGAGAAGCAATAAAAGCCTTGAGCATCATGGTTTGCATTCATTTATTTTCCTCTTTCATTGCTTGTTATTTTATTGTCCGCGGATTTGTTCTTAGTAATTTTGATTGCTTTTCCCCATTGCAAATCGGTCCTACTAACCCCTTGTTAATTTGAGCTTGGAGCAGGATTGGATCTACAGATTTTGGTGAACCCGACATGAATCGAACAACCCGATAATCACTTGAAGATGACACAAAATTTCTCAGCTTCGGTCATACAGTCGCAATTTCATTTTTTTTATTTTTTCGATAAACTTTATAATTTTGTAATTGACGAAAGTTTGCCGCAATTGACGAAACTTTGTCTCAATTGACTGGTTTAATACCACAATCAATCTATGTTTCACAATCATTTTCTGTAATTTTAAGTCTCTGTTTCTGGTATTTTGTCACATTTGACCGATCTATTTCACAATCGCTAGAAGAATTTTGCAATCGTTAGTAGATTGCCACAATCGACGGAATATTGCTGCGATTGATAGCAGTTTACCGCAATCGCCTGTAAAGTTTTGAATCTGACATAATCATTTTTTATTTCACAGAAACAAATTTAATTGCTCTATTTTATCAATTTAATAATCAAATTTGATTTTTTCTCATTTTCTGTGCAGAAATGAGCAAATGACATATGGCAAAAAGGATAATCAGACACATCCCAGGTGCTAGATCACTAAAAGCAGCCATAAGAAGAACCGCTAATTACCGCACACAACAAAGGGCAATCTTGGCAATCACAGTTGAAGATTAAAGCGAATCTTTTAACAGGTAACTTGATTCTCTCAAGCATTTTGCAGCCAAGTACAAAGTTACCATTAGCCTTAATGGTCTTAATAATCCCTGAGTTGTTGAATATTATTCATTTTGATTGTTATAAAGTTTCGATACTAATCACTTTTTGAAAACTTGTGGTGTGGAAACGGTTTTAGCAAAGCAACCTAAAATTAACTCATTTCTCTTTTTGGTGCTTAAAAAGAAAAGTGTATACAAAATATCACAATCTCACTTTTCCAATTTAGTGCTTAAAATTGACATGGTGGTTAACAATTGAACAAAGATAATATATCTTTGAATTTGGTGGATATAAAATTGGACAAGCAATCTTCATCTACTTTGGGCTTAAAATTGAGCTCACGTGCATGTATGGATGATAGCTTAGTTCACGCTTGAAATTGTGGCGCTTAATCAATTAACCTTGTGTCTTGAGTCTTTGGTGCATTTGCAAAATCTATTAGATTAACAATCTTTATATTTTTTTTTAGAAAGGCATGTCTGGGGAAAGCGCTTCTTCTTCAGAGAACAACCTTAAACCGATAATCCTCCTGCTCGGTATATAAACAAGACGCGAGCCAAAGCTCCATTTTATATCTAGCCAAGCTCAGGTGAGGTGTGTTGATGATATCCTAGATCGGGTGAAGTATCCCTAAGTAGCCAACATGGTCAACTAGGCTCTTAAGTGAGTCACACATGTACAAATCTATTGGATAGACTCCACAGACCTTGATCGGTTCTATTAAGGTATTAAAAACTAGGCAAGTACCATGACTCAGGGATTGGACATCCGACCGAGCAGCTATCCTCTTTTATAGAAACTCATTTAATTTATCAACCCAAAGACGTATTAATTTAAATGGTCAAAAAAGTATATGCACCAAGAATTCTTACTTAGACCATGCTATAGTTGCAGGAAACAAATTTCTTTTGAAAGGAAACTATTATATAGTTGCAGGAAAAAAATTGCTTTGAAAGGAAACTATTCTATAGTTGTAAAGAATGCTAGAAAGGAAATGCAGAAGTGAAAGCGCTTGAAGGAACACTACAACTTGGAAACATAAAGACTTGAAAACACAATTATAATGTCTCAATAGTTCTGCGTCTTTGGTTGCAGGAAGTACTGGACTATCCCGCCGCTTTGGCTACAGGAACTGTGTTAACACCAGAATTATGATACCAAGATGCAGGAAAATTACACTATATGCAAATGATCCTAACTAGCTAACAAAGATTCCTCACCAAGTGGGCTCCCTTGAGTGAGTATCCAAACTCAATTATACTGAATTGTAGATTAACACTTCATTTTCTATCGATAAAAAATGAATTACAAGATTCGACTGTAAAGCAACATAATGTAAACTATAATTGATAACGCCCTCCTTCTCACATAGGGACGGGGCTTTATTTAAAGAAGGAAAAACATCTAACTGCTATCTGATCACACCATGGAGATAGGTGGAGCTTTTATTACAATCCTATTAAACATGAAAAGAAACTATAAAACTGGAGATAGAATAGATCCATGAAAGAGGAAAGAAATATTTTTGACAACAAATCTAACTTCCCACTCTTTCCTAAATTTCCTCAGAGAATTTATTATGACGCCTTGGTCTTTGCTCGACTGCTGCCACCTCGATCACCCCGGATCCACTTGTTGGTGTTGTGCTTGAGGTTTCTTCGTGCACCTGCTATAAGATCGGGTCGAGCGTCCAACACATGGGCGCATTTTACCTGGTCAAGGTAACGGTTGCTAAATCGATGTGTTGCACTCTAGATGTTAGGATAGAGACATTTATGATAAAAAAAACACCAAGATACACATACATCATTCATGTTTAAACAACTAATTTTAATTTCAAAGAGGCATAACCATAATTCCAAAATAAGTAATATAGCATTGTCATCCAAGCGTAGCGTATTTAAGTGTTTTTAACCACAAAATAGGTTTGGTGGCAGCATGCCACATAATAGAAAATATAAGTAAAAAGTATTTGGAAAAGTATAATGAAAGTAGGGAAAATATTTTTAGTAAAAGTTGTCCTAGGACTTCTAAAGTATGGCAGTAATATGCCTTATCATTTCTGCCCCCTACAAAGATTAATGCTTGTCCTCAGGCACTAAAAAAATTTTGATCTTCGCAAGTACTCAAAGATCTCCTTCCTGAGTCTCACCACTCATGGAGGTGCCCACACACCAGTAATATCCATTAGTGCGCTCCATTTTAATCTGTCGACTCATTTCCAACTGCTCATCTACTTCATTATCAGCACAATTATATAGTGGCCACAAGAGAAGAGGAGGCTAAAAGGAAAGTGGAAGCCACCTCTCAGGTCGAGGTTGCCTTCCCAGGCTTATGTACCATTGGACTCTCTACATTGCAACTCTTAGGTTGATAAGGCCGTGAGGTTAAACCTTTTTTAGTGCCAATGTTAATCTGTCCCACCTCTGTCTCAGTCCCTCTGTTGCTCTATTTCCATTTGATAAGGAGAGTCGCTCAAATGTTGAAAATACTTCTTCCATGTTATCCAGAATCCTCTTTCTATGGGTAGTCTTGTGTTCCATACACTATCTCCATCCAATCACAGTATAAGCTACGGGGACTACCACTTTTTCTTAGAATAGTCCCAAAGGATAACTGAGAGGGGGGTGAATCAGTTATCAGTAACTTTAATTCTTTTGCTTTCTTAACTTCAGAATATAATAAACTAAATGCTTAATCAGATAACACAGTACACAACATACAATTTGATTACGGGGAAACCAAATGGTAAAAACCCCAGTGGGAATTAGTACCCACAATGAACTATACTTGTTTATAGTAATCCTTGTTAGAAGATATTTCAACCCTGTTAGGAGTTGTACTTTAC
>MU224910.1:404095-424330 GCA_018584345.1 Thuja plicata
AGATATGCACTATATCTGATGATGAACTGTAGAGTAGACCTGCTATCTTGATTAGTTCCAGTGTATTACAATCTTTCACTTCTTCTTCACATAGACTCTTGATGAATGAACCAACTCTGATAATCTGTTTTGTAGATCTTTCTTCTATTTTTGTATCATTCACACTTAGCGTATCACAATTGACTTGCTATAAGTATCTTACTCAAAGTATGAGATCATGGGACCTGTAAGCCAACTCTTCATAACATCCTTGTCGGCTCTACTAAGCACGCAAGCATAATTACAACCACGCAAGTATAAAATAAATAGACGCGACACTTCACTAAGTCGGCCTCACCAAATTAACTCTAACTCTGCAATCTTCTTCAAACACGTTTGGTGTCTTTAGATGAATATCATCAACTCATAACTAATCATGAATATACACACACATATCCTGAAGATAGGCGCAACTGAAGAAACACGTTACATATGTCAGCTCTGAATAGATACTCTTCTAGAACTGTAACTGCCAATAACAGAATTACACAACTTGACTAAAACATCATATCTGGATCTGCGTGTATGAACATAACATAATAAACATGTCAACAACATGTATCTAACCATGCAAGTCTTCATGTCATCATTATGATAAGTACATACATAATTACTACTGTGTATTATATGTTGTCATCAATGACAAACATACAATCAATCAACTTCTTAGAATCAAATCTCCAACACTTTCTAGTTGTAAGGGAAGTGTAACAGTTTGTTCAATTTCCCTATATTTTCCTTAATTGTTCCCCATAGTTTATCTCATTACTGGACCAAGAGAGTAAAGAAAATAGGTAAATATCTCCAATAAATAACAAAGGATTCCAATTAGTATCAAAGGGAACAACATAATTATGCAAGTAGAGTTCAGATAACAAATTATAAATACAATCCAGTGACTAGTCATATGCAGTCGCAAATTCCTGTGGTGACTCTATGCTTGTGTGTAGATCCCTAAGAATCCTCATTAATTTATACGTGAGAAATTGTTCCTTTAGACACAAGGCATAGACCCTAGGAGGTTGTTTGCATTCTATTAATTGCAAAATTAGGTTTGTAACTGAATCTAACTTGCTCTGTAACAGTTGTACCTCTTATTGTTTTCTTCCTATTTCTCCTTTTAACCTACCCCTTTCCAATTCCTGTATTGACTTTTCATATTGCATTTGCGTAAAGTAGTCAATGGAGATGGAGTGAAGTGTTACCTGGTTCTTTCTTATTGGAGTGACCTACTCTATTGCTGTTGTGACTATTTTTGGCTCATCAACGGGTAATTCATCAGGGGTTGGAACTAGGGCATCATTCCCTTGATCATCTTCGTGTTGAGAAGAAGGCATATTTACTACTTCTGTGTGTTCTATTTCCATGCATGTTGTTTCCCTATTCACTACTTTTGTGTCCATTTCCTTGGCTACAGGATCTGTTTCCATAATGTTCGCACACTCTGTACATGAGCTTCCTAGTTGTGGTTGTTCCTATAAAGACTCCTCAATTGGATCTCTAGGAGACAAACCAATGATTTTAGGTGAGTTTGTTTTATCTTCTTGTTGTGTGCTCAAACAAATACTTCATCATGGAGGAGTCTCCATAGACGTGGTAGGGCGCTTTTGTGATGTCGGTTGTTTCTTTAGAGGTATGGCTGCAAGAGAAACAAGGTTTTCAAATAAAACAAGAGTTTCTTCCCTTGTATCTGTAGCTATCTTTTCCTTGCCCTTCTCTTTCATCTGGGCACTCTATTTTTCTTGTGGAGTCTACAAATCTGTAGAATCCTCGGTTTCACCGCCCCCTAGGCTAGAGTTTGGTTTATCATAATTCATTTTCTATGTTTCAGCCCCCGAAGAAGAGGGAATTTTATGCAAGGTTTATGGAATAATTGTTTCATCCTCATTAGCTGTGACCTCATCAGGGGAATTTTCTTGTGTTTCTTGAAGTTTGGGTTATGGCCCTTCTCCTCGTAATTGTACATGGGGTGCAGTGATAAACTCATCAAAATTTATAGGAGAGTTATCCCGTAAAGATCTTTCTACCAGGAGTTTTACCAACCCATGGTGAGTAGCAGCATTCAATTTCCCCTTCCTAACCTCTTCTGAACTCAAATTTAACAAAGAATACAGAAAATTGGGCACGTTTACAAGGCGGTCATGCCGTAATTACTCAAGAGTTTGAAATGTGCTTCATGCAAGTATGAAAATCGTTCTTCGCAAGTAATGTACCTTATAACATGGATAACCAGTCAATGGTAATCTTCTGGAAGAAATGTTCTCTTCGTCCCCTGTCTACTAGAATCCAATGCAAAAATTATGGGCAAGGAAAACTTAGCCTTGGCCGCTCGTGCATCATGTTCATGTGGAAAGCTTTAGTCATAGCGGGAAGTCCTAAAACTTTTGCAATCCGTGCTTCTGAAGCCTCCACCCTTAACCCCTTTATATAGGAAACCCCATTTTTGTAAGTGCCAGAGTCATAGCCTCGTTGTAACCACATAGCCTAACGAAATACGTAAGCAAGCCCATGTGGTTAAAGACTTGGATGCTTGTCTGATCCTATAACAAGGATGAGTGATCTCCTGGCTCATGGCGTATCAGTTTCCCACCCATTTTTATTGAGAAACTCTGTAGCCCAAAAACTTAAATCACTGCAATTTCTCTACAACTGCCAATGGCTTTTTCAAAATTCTTCCCTCTATATCCTCAATATTCCTTACCCTGTGTTATGCCCTATATTCCATCTAATCTTAAGGCTAGATAAAGCTGGTGAGTGCTTGGTCTAGTTTTTTGGGGACTATAGCAGAGGAGAATTTTGAAAAACTAGAGCTGGGAATGTGAGTTGGGTGTTTGAAAATAAAAAAATTAGCAGAGAATTTTGTATACTTCTGGGATGTCACATTAATTAAATTGAAATGAATTTACAACATAGCTTGAGCAAGGGTCATTATGGAAAAACAAGAGTTAACGAACTGCCCCCACAAAAATGGTGGAAGGTGTCCTCACATGTGTGGTTATAAAGTACAACAACACTTGGATGAATTACTAAATTAATTACAATGTAACATATAATAATGTCAAGCAAAATAAAAATATTGCAAATAATAAATGAAGACATACCTGGAGAATAATCATGCATAAATGCCTAAATCTGAAAAGATCGGATGATGTGTGCTGAGAAAAAAGTAATGAGTGGCATAATAATGATGGGACGCGTGAGTGAATATGGTAGAAAAATTTGATGGGATATGATGTGATGGTTTCTTTATTGCGAAAAAAAGAGATTTCTTGTGGGAAAAAAAAATTATTATGACTATTTTTGAATGAAGTCAAAGAGATGATCGGAGTGAAAATTCACTCCGTTTGGCTGTAAGAAAGTCTCTGGCTGGAGGAGGTCCATTGGCTGTAGGAAAGTCTTCAGCTGCAGGAAAGTCTTCGGTTGTGGGAGGTTCATTGGAAAAAACTTTGTCAACCTCATAAGGACCAAGCCAATGAGTTGTAAGCTTACCTTGATTTTCTTGAAATCAGGAGTCATATAGAAGTGCCCAGTCACCAGTAACAAACTATTTATTCTGTATATATGTGAGTCATGCCATTTCTTGCATTTTAGTTGAACCAACTTCGTGTTCTGTAAAGCTGCCTTTCTGATTTCATCCAGATAATTAAGTTATAGGAGTCTATCTTGTTGGGCTGTAAGAAGATCCAAGTTGAGCTGTAATATTGTTCATAAAGTTTTATGCTCAGATTCTATGGGCATTACAGTAGTCTTGCCATACACCAACTCAAAGGGTGTGAAACCTGTAGGTGTTTTCAATGTGGTCTAGTAAGCCCACAAAACTTCCTGTAATTTGCTAATCTAGTCTATCTTGTGTAACTGAACTGTCTTAGTCAGGATGGCCTCAATCTCCTTGTTGGTGATCTCTGCCTGACCATTCACCTCGAGATGATATGGACTAAATTTCTTGTGGAAAATTTTGTATTCCTCCATAAGTGTAGTTATCAGATTAGAAGTGAATTGAGCTCCTTGATCTATGACTAGTTCTCATGGAACACCATACCTGGTAAATATTTCCTCATACAAAAACTGTGCAACCTTGTTATCCCTAGCATGCTTCATAGCCCGCACTTCAACCCATTTAATGACATAGTCAGTGCAAACCAAAATTTAAGAGTTTTCATTTGATGGGGGAGTAATTGGTCCCACAAAATCTATTCCCCATTTATCAAATGGAGTGAATATTACCTGAGGAAACAAAGGCATTTCATTTGATTTGGTGGGTCATCCCATTCGCTGACATCTATCACACTTGCGGGTGTAGTCGGTTGCATCCTTATATAGAGTGGGTCAGTAATAACCTGTATTGAGTATCTTCATGGCTGTCCGTTTGGCCACAAAATGGCCACTACAAGGTTCATCATGGTAGGCATGTAGGATATCATATGTTTCATCCTCATGAATACACCTTCTCAAAATCTGATCGGGTCCATTGTAGAAGAGACAATTGGCTAGCCAAGAAAAATTGAATGTTTTCTCAATTAACAACCTCTTTTCCTTGGAAGAAAAATGTGGTGGCACCTTTTGAGCAACCAGATAATTGGCGATGTTGGCATACTAGGGGGTATGGGAGAAAATAGAAAATAGGTGTTCATCTAGAAAATTTTCATCGATGACATGTGGTTCATCAACATTCTGTAGCCTGGAGAGGAAATCAGCAACTACATTTGTTTTCCCCTGTTTATCCACTATCGTGATGTTGAACTCTTGTAGCAACAGGAGCCATCTAGCAAGCGTCCCAATGAGAGCAGGCTTGTTTACCAAATACTTGATGGCTGCATGATCAATATTCACAAATATTGGGTAACTTATTATGTAGTGGCAAAACTTGTTCAATGCATATATCACAGCCAGAAGTTCTTTTTCAGTGACTGTGTAGTTCAGCTCTGCACCCTGCAAATTATTACTTATAAATCAGATGGAATGCTCTATAGGTTCGCCTTTCTATCCTAGGACAGTTCCTATAGCATGGTCAGATACATCTGTGTGTATATGGAATGACAATGCCCAATTAGGTCCTCTGAGAACTGGTGCCTAAGTAAGTACAACCTTCAGCTGCAGGAAGGATTCTTCACAAGATGTTGTCCATAAAAAGTTTGAATCCTTAGTGAGAAGGGAGTACATGGGCCTTGCTAACTTGCTGAAATCCTTAATAAACTACCTGTAATAACCAGCATGCCCCAAAAAGATGCAGACATCCTTCTGTTTGGCTAGATTAGGAAGGTTCGTGATGACTTCAATTTTAGCTAGATCCACCCGTATGCCCTTAGCAGAGATGTAGTGACCAATGCCTACTCATAGGTTTCCTCATAAGTTGTGAAGTTGTTCATGTATATTTCCATGCAATCATGGGAGATATCAAAAAAAATGTTGATTACCGCTCACTGGAATGTAGCTGGAGCATTACAAAGGCCAAAAGGAAATACAGAGTAGGAAAATGTTCCCCAAGGGAAAGTGAATGTGGTTTTCTCCTGATCTTCAGGAAGGATCTTGATATGGTTGTAGCCACTATATCCATCCAGGAAAGAAAAGTAACACTTTCCTGCTAAGGAATCTAAGACTTGGTCAATAAATGGTAGGGGAAAATGGTCCTTCTTGGTGGCATTGTTAAGTTCCCTATATTTGACACATACTCGCCACTTTCCTCCTTTTTTCGGGATAATGAATAAAGGTGAGATCCACTGGCTATCAAAAATGGGGTAGATGAAACTGACATTAAGAAGTTTTTGCAACTCTGTTTTGACTATTTCCCTTAACGCAGGGTTTATACATCTCTGGAATTGTCTGACAGGAGGTTTGTTTTCTTTTAGGAAAATCTTATGAGTACACAGTTTAGGGTCCAATATCTTCACATCTGAATAGTCCCAAGCGAAAGCCATGGTATGGTTTTTCAGTAGTTTGGCCAAAGATGTATGTTGCTGGTTGGTAAGTTGGTTATTAATATATAAGCAATGGTGAAGGGAAACTTCCAACTATTTTGTGAGTTCTACCATAGAATCATTTGTTAATGGAGGTTCTTGGACCTCATGGGGTAGCAATTGGTGGTAGAGTTGCTCGGCTGCAGGAGATGGAGGTAAAGTGCAATCAGGGTACAAATCTTGTAGGGAGCAATTATGGGGCTGAGACAGTTAAGAGAATCTGAATCTTGACCATATTGGTTTTGCAGAATGTTGGTGATTACAGTGTCCTCCTCCTGTAGCTGCAGGAAAGGATCCCTTTCTAACATCATGAGTTGGGCTGCTGAGTTGACTACCTTAGCCTCCTCCCCAATGTTAGGCCAAATTGGTGAGGTTAAATACATTTGTGGTTGTGTTGGTGGGTATAAGGCTAATGTCTTAGTATGCTGGCCATTAAAAATGGTCATACCACCTAAACGACATCCTATAAAGGCATCAACAGTGGCCAGCCAAGGTCGACCAAGAATTATGGGATAGCCTCCTAATGTGGCTTTAGGTGAGAGGATCATAAAGTCTGTAGGGTAAGACCAGGTTTGCAGGTCAACAACTATATCCTCTACTACCCCATCGGGTTTGACTGTAGAACTGGCTGCGAGATGCAAGACAGTTGGTGTTTCCCGGAGGTTAGTGATTTTGAGTTGCTTCATGATGTCCTTAGTCATGACATTTATGGAAGCTCCTAAGTCTATCAAAGAATTTTTTGTGGCTTTGTCATTGATGGTAACTTCAACAACTGGGCTATCAGGATCAGAATACTTAAGGACCACTATTTTGCCTAGCATGATATCAACAAGTTTCCCTAGGACTTGGACTGTTTGGGGGTCTTTCCACTTACGACCATGCTTTTTAAAGAAGTCCTCTTTGATAGCCTTTCCATATGTGGGGACATCCTTTATTACTTAGAAGAGCGGAATATGAATATTAATGTTCTTGAGTTGGTCTAGGATGTCAAAGGTTGCATCATCCGTATGTTTGGAGTGATCATTCAAAAAACCTTTGTGAAAAGGGAGGTGGAGCTGACTGGACTTTTTCTGATAATACCATTGGGCCTATTGGAGTGGAGTCTGGATTATTTTTAGGAATTGGATCTTCTAGAGTTACTTCAATTATAATAGGAGGTGTTGGCAGAGTAGTGCCTGACCATAAATGGATGTCATTGATTGCATAGGCAGGGTATTGGTTTGGGTCAGTGAAATATACATTTTGTTGAAGTGCTTGTGACCTATTATTAGGATTTGGCTGAGGTTGGGAAGGGAGTTGAGTAGTCTTAGGGGGTGATGTAGTGGCTGGAGGAGGAGGCATAAGTGCTTGTTGTTGTGGTGGCTGCAAGAGTCCCTACTGCTGGTTTGGCTATTGTTGACCTCCCCGCCGCTGAGGGTTTTGTTGCCAATTCTCTTGTGGAGGTTGCCAATTCCCTTGGGGTTGTTTCTGATTCCCTTGGGGTTGTTTCCATTTAGTACTTGGGTAAGGCTTCCACTAAGATTGTAGATTATTCCAAGGAGAGTATTGATTATTCACAGGTGGTTGCCATTGACTACTATAAAATGGACCATTAAAAGTAAGAGGGTCCTGACGCATACCTTGTCTTTGAGCCCATGGTCTTCATTGTGCAACAAAGAATACTTTCTCATCATCTCCTTCAATTGGCTTGTAATTAGTGGGTAGTTGTGTAGTCTCCATGTTGGCAACCAACTGGCAACGACAATCTCTCTTCTTCTGTCTATAATGTGGATAGAATTCTGCTAGAATAGCTTCAACCCCCTCATGCTTATTTTTCTCCTGCATTGTGTCCAACTGGGTGGCCATGTTATTGATGATGTCATGTTCAAAGTCAGACAACAAATGTGTGATTTCTGTTTGAGAGGCCCTAGTGCCATTAGTTTTGCTTGTTGCAACCCTATATCCTCTGCCCTTCTTTGTCACAGCTCTTGATTAATTAAGGCAGATCTTATTGATATCATCCCATGTAGATTGAGTGATATCTCCCCTAGCCATAAGATCCAAAGCTTCATTGCATCCTTCATTTATACCCTATAAAAGAGAAGTTTTTGGGACTCCTCATTTAGCTGATGATGAGTATTTTTCTGCAAACTGAACAAGAATCTTGACACATAATCCTCTAGACTTTCACCCTCCTTCTGTGTCATCTTAAAGATTTCATCCCCTCTCATATCATTTCCTCTACAATATTCTTTATACTTTGTCAAGAATGCTACCTTTATTTCTTCCAAATCATGGACAATGTCTAGACCTAAGCCCATAAACCATCTTAAAGCAGACTCCTTGAGAGTTACAGGAAATAATTTGAGCCTATGGGCATCCATGGTGTAGTTGTAACTATGGAAAAGGATGTCAAACTCAAAGAGAAAGGTATCTGGATCTTCGGTCACTAGGCCATAAAATTTGGGGAGCACTGAAGAGGGAATATTCTTGAGGTTGTGGTTATCATGCTGATCAGTAATGGGAAATGGAAAGGTAGGGGGTTTTCCAGCCTAGGCGAACGCTGAGGGAGTCTTGCAGTTGGTAAATGACTAGAGGTAGTGGATTTTCTTCTTGATTGTTTGGGTATTGGATTCTGAGATTGGTAAGGCTTCTGCAAACGGATTAAACTCAAGTTCACCTTCTAGAAGGTGAAAGTTCAATGGATCACCTTCTGAAGATGATGATGGCGATGTTGACAAAGGAAGATATACAATTGCATCCAAGAACTAAGCCTCCTCTTTGTCTCCTTCTGGTACAAAGATATCTCCTAAATGGTTGTTGGGGTAGTTTGGTAAGTACCTTCCTAAAGCATCTCTTCGTATTCTATGCATACAGATAAATGAAAGATTGTGGTGGTGGAGTGAAAGAATTTTTGATAGAAAACTCTATTTAAAAAGGATGTACATGCTTGAATAAATTCTACAAATGGTTGTGTAAAAGAACTTGGCTCCACACCATCCCTGGCAATGGCACCAAAACTGATTGGTTCTATTAAGGTGTCAAAAACTAGGCAAGTACCATGACTCAGGGTTTGGACATCTGACCGACCAGCTATCCTCCTTTATAAAAACTCATTTAATTTGTCAATCCAGGGATGTATTACTTAAAATGGGTCAACAAAGTATATGCACCAAGGATTCTTACTCATAACACACTATGGCTGCAGGAAACAAATTGCTTTTGAAAGGAAACTATTCTATAGTTGCAGGAAATAAATTTCTTTGAAATGAAACTATTCTATAGCTGTAAAGAATGATGGAAATGAAATGCACAAGTGAAAGCACTTGAAGGAACAGTAAAACTTGGAAACATAAAGACATGAAAACACAATTATAATGCCACAATAGTTCTGCCTCTTTGGCTGCAGGAAGTACTGGACTATCTCGCGGCTTTGGCTGCAAGAACTGTGTAACACTAGAATTACGATACAAAGATGTAGGAAACTTAAACTATATGAAAATGATCCTAATTAGCTAACATAGATTCCTCACAAAGTGGGCCTCCTTGAGTGAGTATCCAAACTCAATTATACTGAACTGTATGTTAACACTTCATTTTCTATTGATCAAAAATAAATTACAAGTTTTGACTATAAAGCAACAAAATGTAAACTATAACTGACAACGCCCTTCTTCTCACACGGGAGTGGGGATTTATTTAAAGAAGGAAAAACATCTAACTGATATCTAATCACACCATGGAGATAGGAAGAGATTTTATTACAATCCTATTAAACATGAAAGGAAACTATAAAACTGGAGATAAAATAGATTCATGAAAGAGGAAAGAAATGCTTTTGACAATAAATCTAACTTCCCACTCTTTCCTAGATTTCTTCAAAGAATTTATTATGACACTTTGATCTTTTCTCGACCGCTGCCACCTCGATCACCCTGAATCCGCTTGTTGGTGTTGCACTTGAGGTTTCTTCATGCGCCTGCTATAAGACTGGGTCGAGCGTCCAGCGCATGGGCGCGTTTTACTTGGTCAAGACAATGGTTGCTAAATCGATGTGCTGCACTCTAGATGTTAGGATAGAGACATTTATGATAACAAACACCAAGATATGCATACATCATTCAGCTTTAAACAACTAACTCATTTCAAAGAGACATAACCATAATTCCAAAATAAGTAATGTAGCATTTTCATCCAATTGTAGCGTATTTAAGTGTTTTTAACCACAAAATAGGTCTGGTGGTAGCATGCCACATAATAGAAAATATAATTAAAAAGTATTTGGAAAAGTATGATGAAAGAAGGGAAAAGATCCTAGTAAAATTTGTCTTAGGGCTTCTAAAGTATGGCATTAATATGTCTTTTCAGACCTTACTACAACCCATTAATTAGAGACCTACTTGTTTCACCTCCGAACAAGTATCTTATTATAGTACAAGGGGTTTCATAACTTCCCCCCAAGATTCCCCAACATGTGTATTCTAGGATATTGTTTTGATGAAAGAGATCTTCATTAGCATGGCAAAAATATCTAGCAAAGGCAAAAACGTGGGCACCTACGTCATGGATCTTTATGTCCTAGTAGCGTGACAATTATTGTGTGAGCCAATGAACATCAAAGTATTGGGCCTATAATATTGAATCTTGAAGCCAATTGACCTAGATTAATCTGGCTGTCTTTGTTTTGACCACGTGAAATTATTGCAACTTGCAAAAGTTGTAGAACATACACATTTCATTCTTGGATCTTCAAAACATTGTGTCTATTATGCTTGCTTGTATGATCAGTTTCCAAAATGCAAAACCAACATCTTAAAATGTCAAAATGAGTCAAACGTGTTTGAAGTCTAGGGTTTCAACCAAAATCTGTTCCAGAATCACATCACTATTTAAGAGATCATTTTTAGCAGACAAATTCCCAATTGCTATCAGTTTTCAAGACTGTCGCACTTTGTTGTAATTGACATAATTTTGCCACAATCGATAAAATTTTACCACAATCAAGCCTTTTATTTCCATAATTTATCCTTTTATTGCCACAATCGCTGAAATTTTACCGCATTTGACCTTGCATTCTGCCGCAATCGATGGAATTTTGCTGCAATCAAACTATCAACCCATGCATTTATTCTTTCAGCAAAATTGGATTCCTCTATCAACACTCTGCATTTTTATCAGTCTGAAACCTTAGAAACGATTCTCCATTTTGTGTGAAATTTTACTGTACACCTCCTAGGAAATAACAAATAATTTGTGTGAATCTCAAAACATCTAGGATCATCCCTCTTTGATATTTCATTTATTGTCTACCATTGATAGTTCTAAAATTCAGACTAGATTATCTTAATCCTGTTATCTTAGCTTCATCAATATTTATCAGTGAATTTGTCTCATCTAAGGCAAGAGTCAGAATCAATATCTTACATCACCAATCCCTGAGATCAAGAGAAGTCAAAATTTGTTTCTAGAATTACCCTTGTCAAAACAAGTACTCTAACTCTCCTCAAGAGGTTATCCCTTTTTGTTTGCTTTATATCACTCATTTTAGTTCAAAACATTGATAGCACCATGTCTTTCACACCCTGTGGAGGATCTTACACTAGTTGAAAGGCTATAACCCAACCTGATGAATCCTATATTAACCAAATTTCCCCGTGGGAAAATGAGTGAGATGACGACCCATTTAGAAACATTGATCCTACTCTTTACATTGAGAATGTGCATTCTATTCCTCAAGGTTCCCATAGACCAACTATATTTCAATATGTCATAGACGAAGAGCTCAAAGACATAGAGAAAGATTCCAATTCCATGCAAGGAGTTGATGTTGTTGTGGAAAGAAACCCTAAAAGATTTCTAGCCATGTTGATAAAAAAGGGAGTCAAACTCCATGCTAAATTCAATGTGTCAACAATATGGTCTGAGAACCCACTAGTAGGACAAAGCACAACTTGAACCTCTCAAATGGATCCTGTGATATCTCATATTTTGTCTCTGCCATCATCAACAACCACGATATTAGTGCAGACTATGTCAACCCAAACTAGCTCTGCCAATCAAGCTAGTACATCATCCACCCAAAACATGATGGACTCTCAACTGAGTGCACCCCTGGTCACTAGTTTATTTCAAACATTTTTCTCATGGCCTTTTACATCAAGCACTCAAGCTCTGTCATCAATTCCAAAAATGAGCAATAACCCATTTGCGACTACTCAGACAGTGCAGTCTATACCTACTAACTTTGGATTCAATACTTTGCTCCCACATGGATCAATCTCTGTGGGTCTGACATTTAGTCAACGTCCACCAAAGGCTACACCTTTATTTCAACAGGGATCCCAACAACAACAACAACAACAAAATAAAAAATATTGGATTAATCTAATTCCCCAATATCAGAATCACACACTGGGAAATCAATACCAAGTCCCAAAGAGATCATATTTCCCAACACAAGGAATATAGAGGTGAAGCCTTATACCTACTATGGCACAAAGATTCAATGTCGGCAACCTTCCTCAATCTCAAATAGACATGTTGATATAGCAAGTGAAAAGTCTACAAACACAAATGATGGACATGGAAAATTAGGGGCAAACCAAGTTTTACACAACAGAGGACTTATACCCATATACATTTGATCACTCATTGCATATGTCTCTATTTTCCAAATGGTGGAATAAGAATAAAAATGTCACCTACGATGGTGTCATTGACGTCAAAAATGTCAACTTTGCTCAACCCAAGGTTTCACTACAAGGAGCACCCATGAAGAATCAAAAACCCATGGCGCACACTCGGGAAATAAATAATCAAAATCAAACACCCATTGTTCAAGTAGTAGTTGTGTACAACAACCAACCCAATGTGCAACACCCACAAAGGTTTCCATTTCCTAAACATGACTGCACGCCATTAGGAGAGTCGATAGAGTCACCATTGAAAAAGATGATTCAAACTAATAATATCACTCTGCCCGAAATCAAAGAGTACGAACATGGTGTTGTGAAACCCAAGTGGTGGAATGATAATAACTTTTGTGAATATCATTGGGTAAAAGGATAAAAGACACCCAACTAGTACTGATTGAAAAATGCCATACAAGATCTAATCAACCAAGGGATTATCAATGTCACAAATACACAATCCAAGACTATAATTGACCACATAATCTTCAATGATACATTCCATGATTATAATAAAGGGAAAGCCTTTGCATTTGGTGGACAGTCTAAGACAGTGAACTATACCTATACCAAATCTAATATCACCATAAATTGCATCAATCCTTCAGATAGTCAAATTTATATGATTACTATCAAAGATCCCAATGCCAAATGCGTTGTCACACCATAATGATCTAAGGTTGTTTTGAAAGGAATGCCTTCCACTTTAGCTACACCAGCTAATCCTATAACAACTTCCAATCCACAAACCAGTCTAGTGGATCAGCTAAAGCACACAACTGCTCAGATCTCCATGTTCGACCTCTTGCGCATATCCCTCTAGCATAAGAAAGATATGGATCAAGCACTTCAAAATGCAGTTGTCCCACATGACATAACTCTAGAGAATTTCCAAACCATGGTAAATTACATTTCTTCCAACAAGAATTCTATATTTACAGACCTTGACATCGTTGAAGACAATTATTCAATTATATATTGTCATTGATGTTACACAAATGTAGTGATTTTTTGTATTAACCGAGCTTTGTCAGTTAATAAAGGAAGTTTAGTACTAACTGAGTTCACTTGGGCATTACAATAAGTTTGGTTTCAGCCGAGTATCGGTCGGGCATCTAAGGATTATAGTGTCAACTGAGTTATGCATTTAGTGTCAGTCAACTAACAACAGTTTACACTTTATGTTTAATTGGTTAATTGCAGCCGAAAAACTTAAGTTTTATTGTTTATTTGGATGGTTATTCAGACCAACTTGACAAGGCCTATCATATATATACAAGGTCAAGTTTGGATTGAATTATGTGAAGTAGAGTTCTTTGATATGAAGAATGAAGGTGAAGTAAGAGGGAATTCTGATTAAGGTAAGAATATCCTAACTGAGTTGTAAAAGAATATTTGATCAGTAAGGATCCAGTTAAAGCCAGAATAGAGATTTGAATTAGCAAAGATAGTTGCTTCTTCAATAAGGTCATAATCATTTTTACTCTCTAAAAAATTGTAGCAGTGATCTAAATCTCTTTACAGAGTAGACTTAACAGTCTTTTCATAAATCCTCTCACAAGGTGGCATTTCTACATTGAAGTGTCTAAAGACCTCTAACAAGGCCACTCCTAACAGGGTGATTAAATCCTCTAATAGGGTCACACCTTACAGTGTGTTTTGTAACCTTTAATAGGGTTGGCTCCTAACATGCTCACTTCATAAGAGTGAAAAACAATAACTAGTTGCAATTGGTGGTTTTCCCAAATTGGGTTTCCATGGTAAATATTGGTGTCATCTGTGTACATGTTATTTTATTTATGCTTTATGTTTCTACACTTAATCACTAAAGGATAATTACATTTAATATCTTAAGATTGCTTTGTTAACTAAGTGACAACAGAATATCTTTGTTAACCAAGTAACAACAATAAGTTTGTTTAAGACATCTAAGGGACTTGGATTTGTTTTTTTGGTAACTAATTCACCCCTCCCCTCTGAGTTACTAAACTCATTTCCAACAATTGGTATCAGAGCTTTTGGTGTTTTTAGGGAATTTTTCAAGGCCTAAGCTAAAGATCAAATATGTCTTACAGAAGGGAGATCCCCAAGCTTAACAAAGACAACTTTGTTGCATGGAAAGAGTTGACGAGGCTACATCTATCTACTATTGGAGATATTGGTTTTCAATTCTTGGACCATAAGTATGTGGAACCACCTAGACCTATATCTGTGGATCAGATGGTGGACATGAAGAATCATAACATAATGATGATTGACATAAATTCTTCACTCAACTATTCAGAATTTGATGAAGTCAAGGACTGCCCTACTGCCTTTGATATGTGGAAGAAACTACATGATATCCATGGAGGAGATGATAATGTAAAGAGATCCAAAGGAGAGAGTCTCAGAGGTCAATTTGATCAGATGAAAATGAAAGAAGGAGAAGACATTACAAAATATAGTGACAGGATCAAGAAAAGTGTCAGTGTCATCAGAGCTGTTGGTGGAATGATTGAAGACAAAATAGTGGTTAGTAAGGTATTGGTAACTTTACTTCCTATCTATGCAATTAGAGTTTCAGCTATTCAAGAGATGAGGTGCAGTAATGATATAACTCTAGATGCATTGGTTGGAAGGCTGACAACTTTTGAACTAAACAATTTTGACAATTATTCTCCTAATCCTAGCAATTTTGAGTCTGCATTAAAAGCCAAATTAAGCCCTAGTAAGATGGATAGAAAATCAAGAGGAAAACAAATTGACAATGATAGTGATGATGAAGATCTAGAAATAACTGAAGCACTACTTGCAAAGAGAGCTACCAAAGGAAAAGGAAAGTACAAAGGAAGAATACCATTGATTTTCTTTTCATGTGATGAGGTTGGTCGCATTGTTGCTAAGTGTCCAAACAAAGAAGACAAAGATGAGAGAAATTTCAACAAGTACAAAGGAAAGAAAGATTTCAAAAATTACAAAAGCTACAAGGAAAAAGGTAAGAAATCTTGTTATATTGCAAAAGATTCTGATACTAATAAAGATGAAGATGAAATGGTTTACATTTCTATTAAGGATGAGTCAGATGATGAAGAAAATGAAAAGTCTACACTTTTCTCTCATGTTAATGACACTTGGATAATTGATAGTGGTTGTTCTCACCACATAATTGGTGATCAAACAAAATTTGAACATCTTGAGCACTATGATGGTGGGAGTGTCAGATTTGGGAATAATGAACCGTGTTATGTGAAAGGTAAAGGTTGTATTTCTCTAATTGAATGAATCAAATGTGATAATGCTTATTGGGTTGACGGACTAAGGTGTAATCCACTAAGTGTGGCATAGCTGAATAACATTGGTTTCAAGGTAGAATTCATGAATGGTAAGGCCAAGCTCCTAGATGGTAAAGGAAACATAATTGGAACTGGCAATCAAACAAAAATTAATCTATTCTATCTTAATCTCAATGAAAGTTCATGTTTTATTGCACAAGTAGAAGAAATCTGGTTATGACATAAAAGATTGTGTCATGTGAATTTTGATAACCTAGTCAACATAAGCAAGAACAAAAGAGTAAGAGGTATTCCTATTTTGAAGAAACCTGAATTTGCAATATGCAAACAATGCCAAATTGGGAAGATGGGCAAAACAAGTTTCAAAAGAAAGAATCACAATACATAAGAAGTCTTGGAGTTGGTGCATACTGATCTATGTGGACCAATTGGAACAAAAAGTTACACCAGAGAGAAGTATTTCATTATATTTGTTGATGATCATTCTAGAATGATGACTATTATGTTTCTCAAAGAAAAATCAAAAGCTTTTCAGAAGTATAAGTGGTACCTTGCCAAAGTTGAGAAGGAAACAAGAAAGAAAATAAAGTTCCTAAGATCTGATAGAGGAGGTGAATTCATTTATAATGAGTTCAATGAATTCTGTAATGAAAGAGGAATCAAGAGACAAGTATTTGCCTCTGGTACAATACAAGAAAATGGTATAGCGGAAAGAAGAAACAAATGTATTATGGATTGTGTAAGAACCTTGATGATTGAAAAGAATGTTGCAACCAAATACTGGAAGGAAGCTATCAGCACTGGAGTTCACACCTTGAACAGAGTTCAACTAAAGAAAGGTACTAATTAGGCACCCTTTGAATTATGGTATGGCTATAAAGCCAATGTTTGTTATTTCAAAGTATTTGGAAGTAAATGTTACATCTTGAAAGAAGCAAGAAATGGAAAATCTGATGTAAAAGGTGATGAAGGTATATTCCTAGGCTACTCCTGTAAAAGAAAAGCATATAAATGTTTGAATCTTGCTACTCATAAAGTCATAGAAAGTGTACATGTAAAGATTGATGAGTTTGCAGAGAGAAGTGAAGAATAGAGCAATAAAGAGCCTGATGACTGCAGAAACTTTATGTATTATGAACCTGATACTATGCCTAAGATACAAGCAATGGTGATTGGACATTAACCTTGTCAACCACTGAATTCATTAGCACAAACTTTGTTACAACCTATGCAACCCGAATAGCTAACAAAGGTAACTGAATCACAGACAGAGGAAACCAAGTCTCATACAGAGGAAATCGAGTCTCAGATAGAGGCAACCAAGTCTCAGATAGAGGCAACTGTGTCTTAGTCAGAAGAGAAGAACAAAATGTTTGAGCATGGTTAACCAAGTAATGCAAGTCCAGAATAAAAAAGGAAGGAACCTGTACTTGCCAAATATGTCAAAAGGCATCATGCACCGAAGCAAATAATTGGAGATTAGATAGAAGGAATAATGACAAGGAACAAACTTAAAGGTACATGTTTGCTTAGTGAAATTGAACCTAGATCCATTAAAGATGATTTGAATGATGAAAGTTGTATAGAAGCCATGAATGAAGAGATTGAGCAGATAGAAAAGAACAAAACCTGGACTCTTGTGCCTAGACCAAAAGACAAAAATGTAATTGGTACTAAGTGGGTTTTTAGAAACAAATTGAATGAAAAAGGTGACGTTTCTAGAAACAAGGCAAGATTAGTGTGTAAAGGATATGCTCAAGAAGAGGGTATTGATTATGGAGAAAATTTTACTCCTATTGCAAGAATTGAAGGAGTCATAACTCTTCTGGAATATGCAGCACATAAAGGATTCAAGGTATACCAAATGGATGTAAAATCTACATTATTGAATGGAATTCTGGAAGAGGAAGTCTATATTGAGCAACCTGAAGGTTTTCTTGATTCTAAAAAAAGGAATATGGTTTGCAAATTGCACAAATATTTGTATGGACTGAAGCAAGCTCCTAGAGCTTGTAATGAAAGACTACATGGCTACCTGATAAGTATTGGATTTCAGAGAACCAATGACAATAGTAGCTTATAAATCAAAGAAGGACCTCAAAACAAGATACTATTAGCAGAGATATTTGTTGATGATATACTATTCAATGGACATGATGATTTATGCAAAGCATTCTCTGAAGCTATGAGTAAGGAATTTGAGATGTCTATGTTTGGAGAAATCAAATTATTTGTTGGTTTACAAGTTCATCAGATGAAGGATGGTATCTACATTACTCAGTCTAAATACATCAAAGAGATACTAAAAAAATTTGGAATGGAAGATTCCAGACCAGTTGGGACACCTATGTCTACTGGACATAAGTTGTCTAAGGATGATGAATCAAAGGAGGTAAATCAGACTACCTACAAATCCATGATTGATAAACTTCAATATGTTGTTCACACTAGGCCTGATATTGCATTAGTAGTTGGTATTTTTGCAAGGTTTTTAGCTAATACTAGAGATACTCATTTGATGGCTATCAAAAGGATTATGAGATATCTTAAGGGCACTGAAGACTATGGATTATGGTATAAGAAAGGAGGAAACTTTGATTTGAAGACTTTTATTGATGTTGATTGGGAAGAAAGTGTTGATGACAAAAAGAACACCAGTGGTGGAGTGTTCTTTCTTGGAAAGAGGTTAGTCTCTTGGACCAATAAGAAAAAAAATTGCATCTCTCAGTCTACAATAGAGGAAGAGTATGTTGTTGCAATAGTGAATTATTCAAATATCATATGGTTCAAACAACTATTGTCAGGTATGAAGGAGGAAATCAAAGAACTAGTTATTATCTACTGTGACAACACTAGTACTATCAACATTTCAAAGAACCTTGTGATGCATACTAAGACTAAGAATATTGCAATAAAGTATCATTTCTTGAGAGAATTGGTTTAGGACAAGGAAGTAAGGTTGAAATATGTGAATACTAAAGAACAAATTGCAGACATATTCACAAAACTTTTACCTAAGGATGCATTATCGTATCTTAGAGGAAAGCTAGGCGAGATTCCCCCAAATAAGGCTCACTAAAGCATAGTTTAGTGATACATCAACTGAGCTATAGTGAAGATCTAACAAGTTGATGCAGATTGTCAGAGCTTATTGCATATAAATCAGTACAATAGGTACATTACAACTTTAGTGGATAGAGTCTTTGACATTGGTTGTCAAAGAGGGAGAGATTATTGATTTCATGCCAAAGAAATTATTGAGGAAGAGATTATTGATGTAAGAGGGAGAAATTTTATCAGAAACAGTGATTGTGAATATAGAGGGAGTTTTCTGGATGACAATCAGAATGAAGCTAAGGACATTAATAATATTACTCTTGTTTCTATTGCTCTAGAATTCTTTGTATAATGACATGTTGTGTTTCCATCAATGCCAAAGAGGGATATTGTTGAAGATAATTATTCAATTGTATATTGTCATTGATGTTACACAAATGTAGTGATTTGTTGTATTAATCGAGCTCTATCGGTTGATAAAGGAAGTTCAGTACTAACCGAGTTCACTCGGGTATTAAAGTAATTTTGGTTTCAGCTGAGTATCAGTCGGTCATTGAAGGATTACAGTGTCAACTGAGTTATGCATTTAGTGTCAGCCGACTAACAACAGTTTACACTTCATGTTTAATTGGTTAATTGCAGCTGACAAACTTAAGTTTTATTGTTTATTTGGAAGGGTATTCAAGTCGACTTGACAAGGCCTATCATATATATACAAGGTCAAGTTTGGATTGAATGATTTGAAGTAGAGTTATTTGATGTGAAGTAGAGTTCTTTGATATGAAGAATGAAGGCGAAGTAAGAGGGAATTATGATTAAGGAAAGAATATCCAGGCTGAGCTGCAAAAGAATATGTGAGACCTACACTAGACTGTTATAGTTTACTATTTTGTTTTCATGCTTTCAGTAGTTTATGATATCACATACTTTGACTATCAGAGAGACTTTTTGTACTTTTGAGGATCAGTGGAATCCTGTGTTATATATTCAGCACCTGATTTTGTCATCAGGGTACTTATGAGATGATTATGTTCTGATTTAGTTTCAGCTTATGTTGATGTTTTATATTGATCTAAATGTATAAATGTAATATGATGGAAATGGTTTAGGAAACTGATGCTAGGATATTTCAGTTCTAAATGTAATGTGGTTTATATGCTTACATATATTATTGACGTTATGTTATGTTTCATATCATGTTGTGTTGGATCTACTGATGTGTGCATTGAGTGTGCAGGAAGA
>MU224910.1:443264-462473 GCA_018584345.1 Thuja plicata
ATTATTTGTTTTGTAAAATGTATTACTTGCAAATAATGTTGATGTGTCGGCATCTTGAATTGTGTGTAAGGAGATCATGGCTAAAATGGTTATGACGGATTCCTTTGACACGTAAGAGCTATGTCAGAAAGATTCAATGACAGGTGAAGACATGTGGCAACTGATAAATTTGAGTACTGTACACTCTTCCCCAATCGTAAAATGGTAAAACCCTAATACGGTTTTCTTTGGGAGTAGCCCTAAAAAGTAAAGCGCATGATATAAGCATTTTTTTAGGGTTGCAAAGAGAAGTGATGCGAGTGTATTGTTGGAACGGTTTATGCCACCGTGATTTGTCTTCAAAGGTTTTTAAATCTTCTGAAAGAACTTGCATTGCAAGTGTATTGTAACTGTAATAGTTTTTGATCAATACATTGTGCAGGTTTTGGAGTGCTGGGGTTTTTTACCGAAAGGTTTTCCCCAGGGTATATCATTGTGTCATTCTCTATTTTCTGTATGCATGGTATGTGGTTGCAATATCTTTGTTAAAGTAGTTAACGAATCTGTAATTGCAAAGGATTTAAAAGAATTTGCACAATACTTTCCTATAGAGATTAGCGTAGGAAGCTGTTTCAGCACCTGAGTTTCCTTACAATGATGATTCAAGATAAATGCAATAGGAGCTTTCAGGCATCTGGTAGCCATGCAATTCCACGATCTGAGCTAACCCTTGTAAAAAAATTGAACAATCCTTTTTTGTTAACTACTTGTTGTTATCAAGAAATCATAGTGGTATCCAGATGGTCAATATATGGGTGCATTTAGTTTTCTCTTTGGTAATTTTCTTATTTTTATTGGGAATCATAGAGATATCGAGATGGTCAATATTTGGGTGCATTTGGTTCTCTTTCTATTTAGTTTCTCTACTTCTGGTTATCAGAGATCATAGTGGTATTCAGATGGTCAATATATGGGTGCATTTGAGTCTCTTCCTTTTCATAATAAGGTGCAATGTTGAACAAAATTGGAAAGCACGGTAGCAACTTGGGTTCACCATTCAATCTATCAATCAATCATTCATTCAGTTCCAAAACTAAATTCTCACTAATATTCTTCTAACTAACACATGCATGTACTCAGACACTTTTTGCATAGTATGATTTCATTCATTTATTTGCATAAGAAAAGAAAAGAAAATATGTGCATACATCATACATACTATATAATTAATCAATGCATCCATAATCCAAAACATATGCATATTATATCATATAATCAAATGTATCCATCATCAATAACATCATAACTAACATATGAATGCATTCATCATCATCATATAATGATTCAATATTTTCAACAAATTAATGCTCATCTGACACATTTTTTTTTTGCTTAATATGTTGAGGGGGCATATAGTCCACCTATTGTCACTAGGGCAAGCTGGGGCAGGATCAAATCTGAAAATTCTTTGACACAACGTGATGAATCACATTGTATCAAAGAGGGGCAAATGTAGACACCCTAAAATGGACATACTTGTGACATTACATTAAAACACTAATTTTCATCTATTAATTAATGATTTTTCAATCATTAATTAATCATTTCTTCTAAATTCATTCCCCAAATCATTTAATCATTTTCCCAAAATTAATTACATAATTAATTT
This sequence comes from Thuja plicata, assembly GCA_018584345.1. Lineage (NCBI taxonomy): Eukaryota > Viridiplantae > Streptophyta > Pinopsida > Cupressales > Cupressaceae > Thuja > Thuja plicata. The sequence continues at coordinate 444,913 of MU224910.1, forward strand.
TATTTATTTAATTAATCTTTATTAATTAATTAAATTAAAATTCCTAAAGTTTAAATTTAAATATTTAAACTTATTAATTTATTCTTCTAATTAAATTAATTTCACTCAAAAATTCTATTTAAATAAAAAAGCATTTCAATTACCTCATGTTTGAATACTTTAATTACAAAAATCAATTAAATATTCAAATAAATCCTTTCTCAAGTTCAAAAAGGTAACTCTTGATCAACTTTTCAATTAACTAAACATCTCCTATTCTCTCCAAGTTGAAGAGGTGGAGTTTACGAGTTGATTTTAAGTTAACTAAACATTCCCTCTTCTCTCCAAGTTGAAGAGGTGGAGTTTATTGGTTGCTGCTTAGTTAACTAAAACATCACCTCTTCTCTCCAAGTTGAAGAGGTGGAGTTTACTAGTTGCTTCTCCAATTTCTTTTGATCTCAACCATTCATCCTCTAATCTCTAGAATCGATCTCAACCATCCAAATTATTTTCCATATTCTATATAATCAACCCTTCATAACCATTTGAAGGATACAAGATTTCAAGCTTTGTGCACACTTTAATTGCAGGATTCTTTCCAGAAGCATCAAGCATTCTTGTGATCATAATCAATACCATTTTCTCAACTCTCCCAAGTCATAGACACTACCGATACCAATACTGAGCACCACACACACATAATTTCAGAAGGAGTAGAGAGAAGCAATAGAAGCCTCAAGCATCATGGTTTGCATTCATTTATTTTCCTCTTTGATTGCTTGTTATTTTATTGTCTATAGATTTGTTCTTACTAATTTTGATTGCTTCCCCCATTGCAAATTAGTGGTACTAACCCCTCGTTAATTCAATCTTGGAGCAGGATTGGATCTACACACACATATGTATATGTGTGTGTGTGTGTGTGTGTGTATGTGTATGGAAAATGTTCTTTCATTTTGCAATCTTTCTTTTTTTGCATAGGCCTTTCAATTATGGTATAAGATTGAAAATAAGAGCAATGGAATTTGAAATTTCTTTTTGTATTTTGGAGAGAAAAAATTTCCACTACATACAACAATCAGTGGTGAATTAGAGAAATACCTCTCCAAAGGGTATGTGTTAATAAAATGAACCTGTTGACGGGGTTTTGTTGACCGGGTCTGCTAACAGTCATAAGTTGTCACCGGGTTCCGGGGAAATTGGCCAACTCCGCCTGCAAAGGTTGTCTGGGGGAAATAAATCCTACGGGCCTTCAAGCACCTGGGTGTCAGGTCATGATAGTGCGGGGCTTTGTTTGGAGAGGTGATTGTTTTCGAGGGGGATAGCTGGTTTCTTCAACTCATCATCTCCGGGGAATCGATCAAGGTAAGGCTTTCCCAGGCATTATATACTTAGAAAATAAAGCGAAAAAGATCCTGCAGGTTAGAAGTATTTCATCTAACTACAATCATGTTGAAATGTCTGGAACATCGATGATACTCTGATAAACTACACTAAATACCGAAGAAATACATAACCATCAGCTAGCATTTTATCAGTAGCAAGAGGAAAGAGTTCGTTAATCTACTTTAACATACTAGAGTAAGAGACATACAGAACATTAAAACATGAAATACCATTAACTCAGAAGCAAGAGTGCCAACAACATCATTGCCAAGAATCCTTCCTTCTTCATTAATATTCAGTCCAGCAAGCACTGGTGTGTGATACAATGGCGGCTCTAGGGGAGCATCCAACTACCAAGAATAGAACAATGGAGCATTGAGCTCTACAACTAAAACCATAAATTACTTTGCTATTGCTATAGAAAACAAAATCATCAATTTCGCCGACCCTTGGAAACGGGCCGATTTGCCTATTTATACAACTCTTTGCTAACCCTAACCCTATTTACATCATGCTTTAATAAAATACAATATCTGGGGGCCGGTACTACCTGCGCCACCCTACAAAAGACTTGGAGACGGAATAGGTCTGTCATGTTAGAAGAATAAGATAAGAATATACATCGAAAGAATCGATCTCGAGAAGAGAGCCAGAGAGGAGAAAGAAGAAAGTAGGTCCCCCGGGGACCGAGGCTACATGCCTCATAAATGGGAAATGCGGTGCCCTGTCTCCAATGCGCCAGGTGTATCCTTGAGTGGCGCCTCGAGAAGACCAACCTGTCAGAAAACCAACTGCCGATCCGACGCCTCTTGATGTGCCCAACTACCTTCTGACAGTCTTATTAACCACCTCTGAAAGTGACCGGTCAGCCTCGGGGACCGGGACACAGATCACTTTAAAGAATACAAAATGGTTGGATTTGGGACTCTGGGGTCCAAGAACTTACGTCCCCAAAAGAATAAAGAATTCTCAACACTCAAGTTTCTCCAGCTCCCGGAGAAAGCTCAAGGTTGTTTATTATCGTTGAAGGCCTGAAGGAGGCGGGAAATGCCGTCTTCATCTACATTCTTTAGGCTGGCCCTTCTGTGGCTGGCTACTTCAACTTGTTCCCCCAATTTTGAAACATTTTCTTTAAATTCATCCGCCATCCTTGCCGCGTCACGACCCTTAAGTATCATTTCAGTTAATTTTTCCATTTGGGCCCCGTCTATCCCCTCCGGGGATTGGTATCGGGATTGCATTATTTTATCAAAACTCACCAAAACTGAATCTTCAGGGGTGTACATATCTGTACTAAGGGGATCAGCCCCAAAAATCTTTGTTACATAAGAATTGAATAAATTAGAAGGATATTTTACGTTGTGTACCTTCTCTTGAAAGGACTCTACTAGTTGCTTGGTTACCTCCAATGTGAGGTCAAGTCTGGCGTGCTGAGTCCTTACAAAATCAAATGATTCCTCACCCAGAATTTTGGATTCAAAAATCATATCTTCTCCCAAGGTGAGGAGCTCTTCGAGCTCTACCTTCCACGCCTGGTAATTTTTGGTGTCACTCTCCCACTGCTCAATGAGTGCTTCCGCCTGATGAATAATTTGTCGGGCTGTGTATAAGTCTGGGAGAGTGGACGCTAGGAAACACCAGGTGTTTCCTATCTGTAGGCCTACCCATTCATCTACTGCTTGGGCCTTCTTTTTCATTACTCGCAAGGAGTCTATGTCACTCTGCGATAATTATCCTGATGTGGAGGTCTCCGGAGGAGCCGCGTTGATGGGTCGGGCCAGCTCAGTAAGCAACCCCATAAGGTTTTCATTCTTCTTTTTCTTAGCCTTGAGCCTCTGGGCCTCCTTTTTATATCGGGCTTCAACTGCCCTTGCTTCCTCCTTAAGCATGTCTACCTCACCTTGCTTTCCTCTTTTACCCAGGGATACCTCTGCAACATTGTAGTTTGCGGGGTCTGCGGTTGCTTCATCAGCGTCTGGGGGAGGTGTTGCTACAACGGCAACTGTCTCTCCGCCCGGCCCAGTTCGCATAGTATGAACTATCCGGGCTTTCTTTTCCTTCGGTGGGGCCTGAACCTTGGCCATCATTTCGGCTAGGGAGAGAGGAATCACCGGAGTGGATTGAGATTTTCTCTTTTTTCTCTCCACCAGCCACTAAGGTGGGAGAGGTGGCCTTCCTGCCAGAATATGTTCTCCTGATTCTCTCCCGGTGTCCTGTTGCTGTTACTCCTCTCCGACGCAGACTTCATCTGTCCTCCCTGCCTCAACCTTTTCTGCAGCAGTATTCTCTTTGTCAACCTCCATTTCCTCAGCCTTGTCCTGTATGTCTATTGCTAGGTCTGGACCTTGGTAGGCTTGTTCGGGGATTTCCTCTTCAAGCTGCTCCTCTTCCTCTTCTTTTTCTGCCAGGGCTTCTTCTTCTGTTGGCAGTAGGGGAGGTATCGGGCTGAGATTCAGAGTTTGGGCCGCTGTGATAACCTGCCCGAAGGTTGCCCCCAGGAGTGGCCTTGGGAACGTGGCGGCTGGGTTTACAGTTATTCCTGAAGGTCCGGTTCCCCCAGCGGATGCCATTTGTTTGCCTAGTCTTAGTTGGTCTACTCCCGGACCTTGCATTTCTTGATCCCCGGAGATAATCTCCAGCTCTAGCTCTTCTTCTACCGGCTGCTCCTATTCTTGTACAGGTTCTGGTTCCAAGTCCTCTTGGTCCGCAGCCTCTTGTTCTTTCTCTGGGACTTCTGCCCCTGCTTGTGTATCGTTCCCCTGCAAATTCCTGAATTCATCGGTTGCAAATATATCAAACTCCTCTTCCAGAGGGGGACTGGCTGGGACCTCTGTTGGTTCCGCTTCTTTCTCCGATTTCGGGGAACTGGAAGAAAGGATCTCTACTTCTTGGGGGAGGGATGCCCTTGGCGTTGGTATCGGCTCTGCCTTGGCCTGTTTGATGTGCTTCCTCTTCCTCTGAGTGACCAAAGGTGGCCCCGCATCTTCTATTGCTGCTGCCTCCATGGGATCCACCCCCGTTTCCTTGACCATTAGGATTGCCAGTGATGGGGAGGAAGGAGGACGAATTGGTCCAGCCATGAGCGGGGGAGTGGCAAGCCTCGTTATTAACTGCTCCCTCATTTGCTGGGAGGTTGCCACAAATTTCTTAATCTATTCTTGTATGGGGACTTCTTGCATGGAGGGGGTTGTAGTTATCCATTTTCCCTTGTCTGCGCCCTGTGAAGAAGTCCCGGCCCCCGGGGTCAATCTTGGTACCGGCGGTGGTGCTAATTTTGGTGCCGGTCGGGGAGCTTGACGCATACTCCTGGGGCATACCTTCTTAAAATAGGCATGACTTCGCTCGACCACATCTTGAGTGAAGTCCTCAATTGTAGGCCCCTCCTGGGTGGCCCAATCCATTTCTGACAGTGCCATTTTATTGATCCCCTTTTCTTTGTACTAGGGATCTATGGTGGGGGCGACGTCAGAAAAGCCTGGAGGGAATCTCCAGAGCTTCAGTTCCCGCATCATTCCAGCTGTCATTCTGATGTAATGCTAACTTCGCACATCCACATCATCTTGGAAATCTGCCCAGAAGTCCTCCATGTGTATTTGATGGGGCTCTGAAGCCCGGGGCATTACCGTTGCTATTTTCCCATGCAGATCAAAGTTCTTCCGCACCAGATAGAATTCCTGCAAGTTATAACTTTTTAGCTCGTTGTCTGCCTCTTTCGCAGCGGCTAGACTATAGGTGTAGTTTCCACAGGTGATTGGGAACAAGACGTTGGGGACCTTCTTGAGGGCAAAGAAGGTGTGCAACTCCATCATTTGCCAGCAATATTCCACCAGCATGATCTTGTTCCTGCAATGCCTAGGAAACAAGTAGGGTTTTTCAGAGAAGCCGGCGACCCTAATGTATGTATGCTGCTGGAACTGAATGTAGTAGTGCCCATAGCTACTAACTAACTTTATCACCTCAGTGGACAGGCGGTATCCAGCATCCCAGGTGGGGGTGAGCAAATGGTAGTAAACGAAGGCATCGTTTACCTGGCAGAAACTAGGGAAGCTAGCTTCCCATTGAATTTGTGGGAAATGGTCCCATGGTGCTCTTTGTTCTGGGCCCATCCCGAGCACGCCATCTGTAAGTAGACCGTTAGAATGGGGCCTCTGCTGGGCTAGGGCCCAAAAAATGTAAGAAGACATATAGAACTTCTTTTTCCTCTCCACCTGGAGGAACTGGGAGTCAACGTGATTAGAGATTATTGCGGCCCAGTCGAAGAATTCTCCCTTGGTGGAGATGCTGAGGAGGAAATAGTACATCCATTTTGCAAACTCCTGGGCGGAGGGTTGCCCAAATACCCGGGCTAGTGCTATTATCCCCATCTGGATGCTCTCCTTGAACTTAGAGCGGGGGATTTCTATCTTCATTCTCTTTGGGTCCCTCTTCGGGGCCTTCAGCCAATGGGTATTTATGTACACCCGGGCAGCATCCTCCAGTTGAGTAAATTGGTCCAAGGCATCAGCCTTTGTAACCACTATGGCTCTGTAGAATTGTGGGTGTCCTAATCCCGCCCGAAATGTGTCTGGGTCGAGGGAGACCAGCGGAGTAGGGTACCTCGTAGGTTTTGTTGCCGCAAGCATGACGGCCCAGACGGAAGAATTGTAGTTGGCGGCCAGTGTTAGAATAAGCTCTGGAGACTGCACAGAGCACGGAAAGCAGGCTGCCCAGAGGATCCTGAAACCTCCGACGTTGATTGCTAATTGATCCCCAGCTTGTCACTAGATGTGCATTACTTTTACTAAGGCTTGCATATCTGCCCACGTTCTGACGCTGGTGTCAGTTATGAGTTTAACCTTGGACTCAATCTTTGAGCCCGTAATGATGTTGTTCTGCACGAACTTCATGGTGAGGGGCAGTTTCTCCAGGGCCCTCTCCATCTTAGATTTTATAGATGCCCTGGTCTCCGTCGCTGTGGGTAGTTCTGGACTTCCGGGAGGAGATGATGCGGACGCTTCAGACATGTTTGGAAGATGAAGTTTGAGAACCTGCAAGACAAAGCGACTTTCAGAAGATTTTTATTAAAATAAAATTGTTACTCCAGGGTCCAGAGATCTTACCACCGCGGTGTTTGATTTTCCTGAAAAGTTAGTATTATGCAAAGATAACCAAAAGCAAAACACAGCATAAACTTAAAGTATCAACATATCTGGGTCTGGGGAATTTTATCACGCTTGGAAAAGACACAGGATGGACGGTGGTAAGAGGCCCGAAGCCCGGAGAAATGACCGTTAGTAAAGATGTATAAAAGGCAAGTTGTCGAGCCCACGTGAACACCACGTGCGTTGGCATTAAATAGATGTGATGGCGATGATGGCGGAGCCAACTATCTGAACACGTGAAAAGGGAAAGCCACTTAGCTGGAATTGATTGCGTGCATGGGACATAAATGAGGTTCTGACAGCCTTGATGAAGGAGAGAGAAAACTGCCTGCTTGAAACCGGCCGAGAGCCGAGTTTCAAACAGGTGGTTTTCTGCCTCGAAAGCGAGTTCGAAGGCGAAAACCAGAAGCAAAGGTGACTCGACCAGCATGTCGAGTTACCTGGAATGATATACACAAGGCCAAGGGGTATATACAGAGAATGGAAGGAGATATATAGGGGTCGTACAACTATAATACATATATACATGAATATACAATGCGGGGACGATGTCCATGGGAAAACTAGACAAAGCAGAAACAAATATATACAACCATTTACATTATTTACGCTATTTACAAACTTTACATTATTTACAGAAAAACAAATTCTGCACAAAGGGTGGACGACCCTCTGGCAGAGCCGACCCACCAACGGGCGGCAAAAACCAGAAACAAAGGACTGAACCAGACGACACAGAGAAGAAAAGCACAACCAGACAAACAAAAATGAAATGAAAACCGAAGCAAAACCAGAAAGCAGAAGCAAAACAGAGAGGGGGGAAGGCGGAAGCACCAACCTGAAAACATAGAAGGTGGAAGAAAGGGAAGATTACCATGGGAGCTTGAGTTGTTGAACTGTCAGAATCACCACCATGAAGCACTCGCAATTGCCTGAGAACACAGAAGGTGTTAAGCTTTGATTATCACAAATTCTCTGCAAACGCGCTGTTAATCGCTTTAATTCGCTCTAAGTGTTCGAAGGTTTTAATCGAGGTAAGTGTGAAAGTGACAGATAATTTATATTTATACCCACGGTAAAAGGAAATCCTCCGCCTTCTGGCGATCTCCGGATAGGAAAAACCTCTAGACTCTAGGCCCGGGGATTCCTCGTGATGATATACCTAAGAACATCACGACGAAGAATCCTGGAGTCCAGAATCCGGTTCCCAACAAAAGGCAACCTCCGGGACCGTAGTCCCGGAGGAGAAAACCAAAACAAAAAAATGACACACCGGGGAAGAAAACCTCAGAGAAAGAAAATAAAAGGGAAAGAAAGACAAGGCAAAGCCCGCAAAGCAAAAGCAGGAAAAAGAAAAAAGGGGGACCCAACATTTTGCACACAAAATGTAGGGACGGGGATGCAGGGCATAACAAATGGTGACTATCTAGGACAAATGCCTTAGCGCATTTGAGAACTATAGAATCTCTGGTTAGCAAAACTGGAACAAGCCGCTTCAGGATGCGTTTGACAGGAAAAGGGCAACATATCCGAGAGAATCCAACCATGCAGGAGCCAACCTGTAGTCTTTCATCAGTGGTGTCGTGTGTGCTTTGGAAGGAAATCAAGCTGATGACCTTTGGGAGGAATAGAGAAGAGGCACTAATTACATCAAACTAGTCGTCAACTTGCTCGTTTCCCCCAGAGACCAGAGTTTCATCCCGCTTTTCATCATTATTTTGTTTGTTTCCAGGTAGGGGAAGGTGGTACTTCTTTCACCATTAAACTCAAGCTTAGCTAACTTTAATGGCGGTACTTCTTTCACCTATCCACCTGCATTTAGATGTTAGAAGAGGGGATAAAGCTCCAGACTAGGGAAGAATTTCTTTAGATTTTCAGACGTGGGTCAACCAATTAGTATAGCCGATCTACCCTCGGTGTGTCCGATTACTTGTTCCTTGCATTATTATTTAAGTTCACTGATTGCCAGATTCTGAAAAAAAATGCCCAATGGAGATTCTTCAAAATGTGCCATATCCTGTGAAACGAACCCCGGAGACCGGGTTGATTCCACTGGGCTAAAGATAGATTCTAAAGTTTACCATGCCATAGACATTGTACCGGAGGCCAAAGTTATGTGAAGCATTCTAATTCCTGCAAGACGGAACAAAACACCGGGACCGAAAGAAAACCAAAAACGAAAATGAAAATGACGAAAAGAGGGACTGTCCCAGAGGATAGCCGACAAGGCTATTTACAAGGCAGAGTACCTCGCAATGACACACCCGGAGGAAGTATTTACAAGCGGAAAGCTTTACATATATTACAACTTAGGACAAACTTACCTTATTCAAAATAGTGTTTGAGAAACTGTCCATTGATGGGAAATGCGACAGGTTCCCCAGTCAAAGTGTTGAGGCGGTAAGTACTTGCCCCACAGATTTCTGAGATCAGGTATGGTCCGAGCCAGAGCTGTTGGAACTTGGTATGCTTTCCTTTCTTCTCTCGGGCCTTGTCCCACAGAAGGACCAGATCTGAGATTTGAAAAGCCTTGTATTGGGCTCTTCTGTCAAACCATCTTTTTACCACTGCTTGGTGACGCGTGAAATGTTCAAGGGCTGCATCTCATTGTTCCTCCATTCACACCAGATTCAAAATTCAAACCTCCACGATGTTGTCCCTGTTGTTAAATTCCTGCATGAACTATAATACTGGGATCTGTAAATTGACTGGGAATACGGGGTTCTGGCCGTAAACCAGGTGAAATGGTGATGTTCCCAGGGCGGTCTTAATGCGAATGCGATCTGCCCAGAGGGTGAATTTCAGTTTTTGGTGCCAATCCCGGGGACTCTGTTCTAACAAATGTTTGATCACTTCAAGTAGATTCTTGTTTGTTGATTCAGCAACGCCATTTCCCTGGGGATAATAGTTGCTGGAAAACTTCAGAATGATCTTTCGATTATAGGTCCACTCAAGCAACTTCACTGAAGAAAATGCCAGACCATTGTCACATACTAAAGCAAAGGGCATTCCAAACTGTGTGATGATGTTTTCTTCCAAGAACTTGATAACTACGTCTGCCGTGTTGTTTTTGCAAGGTATAGCTTCAGACCACTGAGTGCAGTAATCAGTAGCAGTAAGGATGTATCGGTGGTTGGCAGATGAATTGGGGTTGATCTCCCCGATGAAGTCAAATGCCCATTGGGCAAAGGGTCTAGCCTTGTAGACTGGATGTAGAGGCATAGCCGGGTTACGCTCGCGATGCACTACAATTTGACAAGTATGACATTTCCTAACATGAGCGTAAACATCTTTGAAGACACAGGGCCAATAGTATCCGGCCTGAAGGATCTGATGGGCAGTGGCGTCAGCTGAGCCATGCCCGGTTCCAAACTGTCCATGGAATTTGTCGATTATTCTTACAGCTTGGTCTCTGTCGATGCACCGGAGGTACACCCCCTCATAATTTTTGTGGTAAAGCACAAATTTTTTGATCATGAAGTGTGCGCTTTTCATCCCCAGGGCGCGGCATTTGTGGGGAGACAACCCCTCTGGACATTTGTTATTTAGTAACAAATATACCAAATCGGTATACCATGGGTCTTGGGTGATGGACTCCACTGTGTAAGTCTGACATTCTATGTGGGGAGTCTCTTCTGCCATCGCCCAACTTAGTCCTTGGACCCGGACAATTTTCATGGGCTGCATTTCTAAGTCATATTCTTGGAGGATGGCCATCCATTTCCCCCGTCTCTCGCCCAATTCACTCTGCATCAGCAAAGATTTGACGGCCTGGTCTAGGATAATAGCATGCACTTTGCTTTGGAGAATATAATGCCAGAATTTCTTCACAGTGTGAACTAGAGCAAAGGCTTGTTTCTCTAGTAACGAATACCAGACTTCGGCGTTCTTGAAGGGGGAACTCATGAAAGCTATTGGTTGTTCCTCCCCTTCGACCTTTTGGGTCAACAATGCCGCAGTGGAATGCGGAAAAGCAAACAAATAAATGTAAAACGGAAGGGAATAGTCTGGACTAGCCAGGACTGGTGCCTCTGTTATGGTTTGTTTGATCTGGGCAAATGCCAGCTTTGCTTCAGAACTCCACTCGATTTTGGTATCCTTTTTCATCATCTCATTGAGTGGTTTAACTATTTCTATGAATCCCGTGATGAATCATCGTACGAAGTTGGTTTTTCTGAAAAAGGATCGCATTTCTTTCTTGCTGCCAGGCATCTGTAGATTTAGCAATGCCTCAACTCTATTAGGGTCGATGGATATACCCTTCTCAGAGACTATATGCCCGAGCAACTTCCCCTCAGTGACCCTGAATATGCACTTCTTAGGGTTGAGGGATATTCCATACCGGCGACACCTCTCACAGATCTGAGCAAGGTGGGTGGGGTGATCACGCCTGTCCCAGGAAAAGATGGTCAAATCATCCATGTAGATGATTATGAACCGATTTACGAGGCCCTCGAACGCAATGTCCATGGCCTTTTGAAATGTATCCCCTGCATTGATCAAACCGAAGGGCATTCTCCTATACACAAACGTTCCCCACTTGGTGGTAAATACTATTTTCTCTCTATCCTCATACTTGACCATGACCTAGTTGTATCCTGAGTATCCATCCAAGAAAGACATCATCTAGGATCCATTCACTATTTGCAACACCTCATCCAATGAGGGGAGAGGGTGATTGTCCTTCTTGGAGGCCTTATTCAAATTTTAGAAATCCATGTAAAGGCGGATCTCACCATTTTTCTTCATGACAGAAACCAGGTTGGCAACCCACATAGTGTGCCAGATTGGGAAGATTATCCGGGCTGATAGCAGTTATTCTACCTCCTGACGAATTAGAGGTTCTATTAGGGGGTTGAGTGGTCTTTGATTTTGCTGAAAGGGCTTAGCGTCAGGTTTCAGAGGAATAGTGTGGGTCATGATAGATGTATCATACGTTTTCAAGTCTTCATAACCCCAGGCAATTACATCTATGTATTCTCAGAGAATCGTGAGAATCTTCTCCTTTTCCTCAGGGGAATAGGAGGTACCTATATGGATGATTTTATCTTCACCGGGCTGGTCGATGTTGACCTTTTCAAACTTTCCTCCCTCAGGGGAGGATGACACCTTCTCACGGGCCCGAGGGTCCGAGTCGAAGATTTGTTCCAGTGCAACCATTCCCTTGGGGATGGTGTTAGTGGGCAAGTCCATGATCCCATCATCTTCATCACCCTGCCCAGTATCGTCATGGTCTCGTTCCTCCACTATCTGATCCTCAAAGACACCAACGTTGGCCATGAAGGCCAAGATATGCTGATCATCCTTAAAAACCTGAAAGTGGGTGACATTGTCTGGAATGGACGGGGTGGGGACCATCTTAACTGAGAATCTCCAGAGTCGTGAGCCGGCCATTGGCTCAAGTGTGCTGGAAGAAACGGCAAGGGCGTCCAGGACATAATTCCGTCACCGGGGAATGAGGTCAATGCCAAAGGCATCAAAATCTTTGATAAGGCTCCAAGCCCAGTTGTGGTAAGCGGCCAGCCTTTTGTTATGACATGTATATTGATTCCAGACTTGTTTAACAATCAACTCTGAATCACCCAAAGCCCGGAGGCGGGTGGCACCTTTCCTTAGTGCAAATAAGAGTCTAAGGACCAAAGCGTTGTACTCTGTGACATTGTTTGTACAGTTAAACTGCAGCCTGTAAGATGTGAGGAAGGATTTCCCTCGCGGGTCGATTAATTCTACCCCGGCCCCACAGCCCTGTTTGGATCGTGACCCATCAAACTTAAGGGTCCATAAGTCATTGTTTGCAATCTGGGGCTGGGGTGGAGGAATTCTCTTTGGATTATTGCTGGGGGATTTAGGAGGTGTCTCCCGGACTGCCAGCGTGAGTGCAGGATTTTCCTCTAGACTTTTTTGAATTTGGGATTCCCGAGGAGACGACACCAATGGAGCATCTCCCATAGGGGCACTGGGTCCCGTGGAATCCACTAAATGTTGCTTGTTCCGGAGGGTATCGAGGCGCTAGTTGGCGATCGAGAGACATAGCTCACACTTAAGCTCTGAATGTTTTTGGTAGTGCACTTGGCACCAAGTTCCAGACAGGAGTGTGGCAAGGGTTGCTATGGCGACTTGAGAGCTAACTTCAAGTCTCATCTTTTCTTCGAGATCTTGTGCTCTTTGTAGTACAATGGGGTCTTCTCCAGGGATGAAATCGAAGGTTAAGATTTCAAGAGGGTGGTACACCCCTAGAGAAGTCTCAGAGAAAAGGACTTCGTTGACCCTCCCAACTTCGATAAGGGCCTGTTTCATCCGGGGTTCACTTTCGACCCGAATCTGGTTTGATTCTCCTTCCCATGGAAGCCATAAATGGGTGAAGTCAGTCGAGAAGTATCCGTTCAAGGACTTAGACCAATTCTGACTTAGTAACATCCCATAGGTCTCTGGGATGTCCACCACTTGGATGTCAATGATGCTGGCTATCCTGGGGTCCTAGATAAGATGTATCCGGACGTTCTTCAATTCCCCCACCATTTTTACAGCAGTCTTATCCAACTGGATTACTGCGCCGTTAGACGGGGTGGGGTGGAGTCCGAGCTTTTGACAAATGGACAAGGGCATGATGTTACCCGAAACTCCGGAGTCTACTAAGCAGTTGTGTATATTTTTGCCGTAAATGTTCAGGCCTAGCAGGAAGGGAGTATCCTCATTGTTTCCCCAGAAGATGGCCGCGTTAGCATCTTCGAATGAGATAGTCTTGGGTGGGTGGCTAACTGCTTCCGGGTTCCCTAAAAGCTTCAGAAGAGACTTCTTCTTCTCGGGACAATTTAGCAAAACCTCCATCAAGGTCATGGAGGTGGTGGTCCATTCTAACGCTTTCGTAATATCGAACCTTCCTCCGGGGAACTGGTGATTTTCCTCCGTGAGATCTTTTGCTTGGTTAGAGCTGGGACCTTTTGGAGGTACGGGTCGATCAGTCGTGTTGTTCCGGGGAGGAGGAGTGTCTTTGACGGGAGGTGTAGGCGTGTAAGTTGGTCCTTTACCCGCCTGGCTCCAGGTATTGTATGGAGCCCGTGGGTTAGTAAAGACGTTGGCCTCAAAAGGTGGGATGGATTCGTCAAAGAATCCCTGTAGTTTGGATTCTTCTTCATCTTCTCTGGAAGTTCTGAAGAAGATGGTGTCGCAGGTGAAGGCACTGTGGGTTGTCTCCTGGACAGGGGGTTCTGGAGGGGTAGTATCATGCAACTGCTGCTTGTCCAGTTGGGAGATCATGATAACCTTCTCCAAAGTGGCACAATTCACCTTGTTGTGTGAACCTGTATCGTGTAATCTACACCTGTTAGTCATAGGCTGGAAGTCTATGACTGGCGTAAAATGTGATGGTCCAGCACTATTCTGGCTGGCATTTTGGTTCGGAGGTGGGCCTCCAGTGTTAGCATTATTATTCCACTATTTTTGGTTGGGCTTAGGCCCGTTGTTAAAGTTTCTTCCCCCGGCATTGTTATTTCATTGGCCGAAGAAGATATTTCTCCTCTGGGAATTTGAGTTCTGGGGTGCGTAGGACCCTGCCTTCAGCTGGCCCATGTCCATAGTCAGGGTGGACAACATTCGTCGGAGGGATTCAACCTCGGTGGTCAATTGAGTGTTAGCGTCATAATGTGACGGCTGTGGTTGTTGTTGGCTTCCCAGGAAGGCAGCAGGATTCACTGGAGTCGAGGGCGGCAATCCTCCAGCCGACTGGAAGAATGGCACTCCAGATGGTTGTGTCTGAGTCTGTTATGTCTGCTGTGGCTGATTCCAAGGGAAGACTTCCAGACCCGGCGTGATTTGGGTCTGGGCTGGGTAAACATACCATGCCTGTTGGTCTATCACAGGCGGCGGAGGATTCATCGCCATCGAAGGGGCGCCCATTGCCAAATTTGGGTTGTAACCACCGGCGTATGCAGTTCCGCCGGGGGTCATGTTAAAAGGCGTGTTCTGTCCAATCCCGCCCGGGGATTTGTTAAGACCACGGGACAGTTCTAGGGCTAGGTTGTAGACTTTTTCCAAGGTGTCCCGGTCACCCGCGACAGTTTTTCTCTAAAGGAGGGTGGCAACGAAAGGGTCCATCGCATTGAGATATGTCTGTATGGTTACGTTTGGAGATGGGACAAAAGGGCTTGTGCACCGCTTCGGGGCGCGTTGGAACCTATGATTGAATGATTCAAGAGGTTCATTGGGTTCCTTTCTGATGGAGATGAACTAGCTGTGGGACCAGGCTGGGTCCACATGCACGCGAAAGGCAGCCAGGAAGGCGTCCTCCATGTCCTGCCAAGTGTTTATGGAGTTGGCAGGCAAGTTAAGGTACCAGTTCAACTCACTTTATCCTAAGGACAGGGGGAACATGCGGGTCACAACATCCTCATGTTGGATCCGGTGCCGATTCATGGCATCGTTGTATGCTTGTAAGTGTTCTTCCATGGTTCGTGAGCCTAAGTGCTCATATCGCGGGCAGATCTTCTCTGGGTGAGAGGGTAAATCATTGGTTGTGCCCGAAAAAGTGCCCATTGGAGACCCAGTGTTTTCGAAGTATGTAGCCATCGGGGGAGCTATATGTTGGCTAGCTTGGGTACTGGTTCCCAGGATTGTCTGAGGAGTTTGAGTATTCAAGGGTATGGTAGATCCCCAGACAATAGTGGCTGGTAGGACTTTCGAGGTCCATTTCTTTCGAGCAGGGAGCTCAAGTTCGACAAGCTTTCTGGGATTCGAGGTGGACCTAAGAACTCTTTCAAATTTTGCTGGGGAGAAAGATCCAATCCCAGTGAAGGCTCGTCTCCTAAAAATACAACTCGGGGAACCCTCAGAAGGTGTAAAATCAAAATCTTGGGAGGGGGATGAGTTCATGCCCTCCTTCTAGCGCCAGTTTCTGTTGACGGGGTTTTGCTGATCGGGTCCGCCAACAGTCATAAGTTGTCATTGGGTTCCGGGGAAATCAGCCAACTTCGCTTGCAAAGGTTGTCCGGGGGAAATAAATCCTCCGGGCCTTCAAGCACTGGGTGTCGGGTCACGACGGTGTGGGGCTCGGTTGGGAGAGGTGACTGTTTTCAAGGGGGATAGCTAGTTTCTTCAACTCATCATCTCCGGGGATTCGATCAAGGTAAGGCTTTCCCAGACATTCTATACTTAGAAAATAAAGTGAAAAAGATCCTGCAGGGTTAGAAGTATTTCATCTAACTACAATCATGTTGAAATGTTTGGAACATCGATGATACTCTGATAAACTACACTAAATACCGAAGAAATACATAACCATTAGCTAGCATTTTATCAGTAGCAAGAGGAAAGAGTTCGTTAATCTACTTTAACATACCAGAGTAAGAGACATACAGAACATTAAAACATGAAATACCATTAACTCAGAAGCAAGAGTGCCAACAAAATCATTGCCAAGAATCCTTCTTTCTTCATTAATATTCTATCCAGCAAGCACTGGTGCGTGATAAAATGGCGGCTCTAGGGGAGCATCCAACTACCAAGAACAGAACAATGGAGCATTGAGCTCTGCAACTAAAACCAGAAATTACTTTGCTATTGCTATGGACAACAAAATCATCAATTTTTCCGACCCTTGGAAACAGGCCGATTTGCCTATTTATACAACTCTTTGCTAACCCTAACCCTATTTACATCATGCTTTAATAAAATACAATATCTGGGGGCCAGTACTACCTACGCCACCCTACAAAAGACCTAGAGACGGAATAGGTCTATCATGTCAGAAGAATAAGATAAGAATATACATTGGAAGAATCGGTCTCGAGAAGAGAGCCAGAGAGGAGAAAGAAGAAAGTAGGTCCCCCGGGGACCGAGGCTACATGCCTCATAAATGGGAAATGTGGCACCCTGTCTCTAATGCACCAGGTGTACCCTTGAGTGGTGCCTTGAGAAGACCACCCTGTCAAAAAACCAACTACCGAGCCGCCGCCTCTTGATGTGCCCAACTACCTTCTGACAGTCTTATTAACCACCTCTGAAAGTGACCGGTCGGCCTCGGGGACCGGGACACGGATCACTTTAAAGAATACAAAATGGTTGGATCCGAGACTCTGGGGTCCGGGAACTTACGTCCCAAAAAGAATAAAGAATGCTCAACACTCAAGTTTCTCCGGCTCCCGGAGAAATTTCAAGGTTGTTTATTATCGTTGAAGGCCTGAAGGAGGCGGGAAATGCTGTCTTCATCTACATTCTTCAAGCTGGCCCTTTTGTGCCTGGCTACTTCAACTTGTTCCCCCAATTTTGGAATATTTTCTTTAAATTCATCCGCCATCCTTGCCGCGTCACAGCCCTTAAGTATCATTTCAGTTAATTTTTCCATTTGAGCCCCGTCTATCCCCTCCGGGGATTGGTATCGGGCTTGCATTATTTCATCAAAACTCCCCAAAACTGAATCTTCGGGGGTGTACATATCTGTACTAAGGGGATCAGCCCCAGAAATCTTTTTTACATAAGAATTGAATAAATTAGAAGGATATTTTACGTTGTGTACCTTCTCTTGCAAGGAATCTACCAGTTGCTTGGTTACCTCCAATGTGAGGTCAAGTCTGGCGTGCTGAGTCCTTACAAAATCAAATGATTCCTCACCCAGAATTCCGGATTCAAAAATCATATCTTCTCCCAAGGTGAGGAGCTCTTCGAGCTCTACCTTCCACGCCTGGTAATTTTTGGCGTCACTCTCCCACTGCTGAATGAGTGCTTCCGCCTGATGAATAATTTTTCAGGCTGTGTATAAGTCCGGGAGAGTGGATGCTAGGAAAGGTCGGGTGTTTCCTATCTGGAGGCCTACCCATTCATCTACTTCTTGGGCCTTCTTCTTCATTACTCACAGGGAGTCTATGTCACTCTGCGGTAATTATCCTGATGTGGAGGTCTCTGGAGGAGCCGCGTTGATGGGTCAGGCCAACTCAGTAAGCAACCCCATAAGGTTTGCATTCTTCTCTTTCTCAGCCTTGAGCCTCTGGGCCTCCTTTTCGTATCGGGCTTCAACTGCCCTTGCTGCCTCCTTAAGCAAGTCTACCTCACCTTGCTTTCCTC
>MU224910.1:462523-473219 GCA_018584345.1 Thuja plicata
TTGAGCCTCTGGGCCTCCTTTTCGTATCGGGCTTCAACTGCCCTTGCTGCCTCCTTAAGCAAGTCTACCTCACCTTGCTTTCCTCTTTTACCCAGGGATACCTCTGCAACATTGTAGTCTGCGGGGTCTGCGGTTGCTTCATCGACATCTAGGGGAGGTGTTGCTACAATGGCAACTGTCTCTCTGCCCGGCCCAGTTTGCAGAGTATGAACTGTCTGGGCTTTCTTTGCCTTCGACGGGGCCTGAACTTGGGCCATCATTTTGGCCAAGGAGAGAGGAATCACCGGAGTGGATTAAGCTTTTCTCTTTTTTCTCTCCACCAGCCACTGAGGTGGGAGAGGTGGCCTTCCTGCCAGAATATGTTCTCCTAATTCTCTCCCAGTGTTCTGTTGTTGTTGCTCCTCTCCGACACGGACTTCATTCGTCCTCCTTGCCTCAACCTTTTCTGCAGTAGTATTCTCTTTGTCAACCTCCATTTCCTCATCCTTGTCCTGTATGTCTATTGCTGGGTCTGGACCTTGGTAGGCTTCTTCGGGGATTTCCTCTTCAAGCTGCTCCTCTTCCTCTTCTTTTTCTGCCAGGGCTTCTTCTTCTGTTGGCAGTAGGGGAGGTATCGGGCCGAGATTCAGAGTTTGGGCCGCTGTGATAACCTGCCCGAAGGTTTCCCCCGGGAGTGGCCTTGGGAACGTGGCGGCTGGGTTTACGATTATTCCCGAAGGTTCAGTTCCCCCAGTGGATGCCATTTGTTCACCTAGTTTTAGTTGGTCCACTCCCGGACCTTGCATTTCTTGAGCCCCGGAGATAATCTCCAGCTCTAGCTCTTCTTCTACCGTTTGCTCCTGTTCTTGTGCAGGTTCTGCTTCCAAGTCCTCTTGGTCTGCAGCCTCTTGTTCTTTCTCTGTGACTTCTGCCCCTACTTGTGTATCGTTCCCCTGCAAATTCCTGAATTCATCGGTTGCAAATATATCAAACTCCTCTTCCGGAGGGGGACTGGCTAGGACCTCTATTGGTTCTGCTTCTTTCTTTGGTTCCGGGGAACTGGAAGAAAGGATCTCTAATTCTTGGGGGAGGGATGCCCTTGGCGTTGGTACCAACTCTGCCTTGGCCTGTTTGATGTTCTTCCTCTTCCTCTGAGTGACCAGAGGTGGCCCGGCATCTGCTATTGCTGTTTCCTCCATGGGATCCACCCCCATTGCCTTGACCATTAGGGCTGCCAGCGACGGGGAGGAAGGAGGACGAATTGGTCCGGCCATGAGCGGGGGAGTGGCAAGCCTCATTATTAACTGCTCCCTCATTTGCTGGGAGGCTGCCACAGATTACTTAATCTATTCTTGTATGGGGACTTCTTGTGCGGAGGGCGTTGTAGGTATCCCTTTTCCCTTGTCTGCGCCCTGCGAAGAAGTCCCGGCCCCCGGGGTCAATCTTGGTACCGACGGTGGTGCTAATTTTGGTGCCGGTCGAGGAGCTTGATGCATACTCCCGGGGCATGCCTTCTTAAAATAGGCATGACTTCGCTCAACCACATCTCAAGTGAAGTCCTCAATTGTAGGCCCCTCCTGGGTGGCCCAATCCATTTTTGGCAGTGCCATTTTATCGATCCCCTTTTCTTTGTACTGGGGATCTATGGTGGGGGCGGCGTCAGAAAAGCCCGGAGGGAATCTCTGGAGCTTTAGTTCCTGCATCATTCCGGCTGTCATTCTGATGTAATGCCTACTTTGCACATCCACGTCATCTTGGAAATCTGCCCAGAAGTCCTCCATGTGTATTTGATGGGGCTCCGAAGCCCGGGGCATTGCCGTTGCTATTTTCCCATGCGGATCAAAGTTCTTCCGCGCCAGATAGAATTCCTGCAAGTTATAACTTTTCAGCTCATTGTCTACCTCTTTCGCGGCGGCCAGACTGTAGGTGTAGTTTCCACAGGTGATTGGGAACGAGATGTTGGGGACCTTCTTGAGGGAAAAGAAGGTGTGCAACTCCATCATTTGCCGGCAATATTCCAGTAGCATGATCTTGTTCCCGCAATGCTTGGTCAACAAGTAGGGTTTCCCAGAGAAGATGGCAAGCCTAATGTATGTATGCTACTGGAACTGAATGTAGTAGTGCCCATAGCTACTAACTAACTTCATCACCTCAGTGGACAGGTAGTATCCGAAATCCCGGGTGGGGGTGAGAAAATGGTAGTAAACGAAGGCATCATTTACCCGACAGAAACTAGGGAAGCTAGCTTCCCATTAAATTTGTGGGAAATGGTCCCACGGTGCTCTTTGTTCTGGGCCCATCCCGAGCACGCCATCTGTAAGTAGGCCGTTAGAATGGGGCCTCTGCTGGGCTAGGGCCCAGAAAATGTACGAAGACATATAGAACTTCTTTTTCCTCTCCACCTGGAGGAACTGGGAGTCGACATGATTAGAGCTTATTGTGGCCCAGTCGAAGAATTCTCCCTTGGTGGAGATGCCAAGGAGGAAATAGTACATCCATTTTGCAAACTCCTGGGTGGAGGGTTGCCCAAATACCCAGGCTAGTGCTATTATCCCCATCTGGATGCTCTCCTTGAACTCAGAGCGGGGGATTTCTATCTTCATTCTCTTTGGGTCCCTCTTCGGGGCCTTGAGCCAATGGCTATTCATATACACCCGGGCAGCATCCTCCAGTTGAGTAAATTGGTCCAAGGCATCAGCCCTTGTAATCACTCTGGCTCTGTCAAATTGTGGGATTCCTAATCCTTCCCGGAATGTGTCTGGGTCGAGGGACACCAGTGGAGTAGGGTACCCCGTAGGTTCTGTTGCCGCAAGCATGACAGCCCAGACGAAAGAATTTTAGTTGGCGGCCAGTGTTAGAATAAGCTCTGGAGACTGCACAGAGCACGGAAAGCAGGCTGCTCAGAGGATCCCAGAACCTCCGACGTTGATTGCTAATTGATCCCCAGCTTGTCGATGGATGTGCATTACTTTTACTAAGGCTTGCATCTCTGCCCATGTTCTGATACTGGTGTCAGTTATGAGTTTAACCTTGGACTCAATCTTTGAGCCCGTAATGACGTTGTTCTGCACGAAATTCATGGTGAGGGGCAGTTTCTCCAGGGCCCTCTCCATCTTAGATTTTATAGCTGCCCTGGTCTCCGTCGCTGTGGGTAGTTCTGGACTTCTGAGAGGAGATGATGCGGACGCTTCAGACATGTTTGGAAGACGAAGTCTGGGAACCTGCAAGACAAAGTGACCGTCAGAATATTTTTATTAAAATAAAATACTTACTCCGGGGTTCAGAGATCTTACCACCACGGTGTTTGCTTTTCCTGGAAAGTTAGTATTATGCAAAGATAACCAAAAGTAAAACACAACATAAACTTAAAGTATCAACATATCTGGGTCTGGGGAATTTTATCACACTTGGCAAAGACACAGGATGGACAGTGGTAAGAGGCCCGAAGCCGGGAGAAATGACCGTTAGTAAAGATGTATAAAAAGGCAAGTTGTCGAGCCCACATGGACACCACGTGCGTTGGCATTAAATAGATGTGATGGCGATGACAGCGGAGCCAACTGTCTGAACGCATGAAAAGGGAAAGCCACTTGGCTGGAATTGATTGCGCACATGGGATGTAAATGAGGTTCTGACAGCCTTGATGGAGGAGAGAGAAAACTGCCTGTTTGAAACCGGCCGAGAGCCGAGTTTCAAACAGGTGGTTTTCTGCCTTGAAAGCGAGTTCGAAGGCAAAAACCAGAAGCAAAGGTGACTCAACCAGCATGTCGAGTTACCTGGAAGGATATACACGGGGCCGAGGGGTATATATAGAGAATGGAAGGAGATATACAGGGGTTTTACAACTATAATACATATATACATGAATATACAATGCGGGGACGACGTCCATGGGAAAACCAGACAAAGCGGAAACAAATATATACAACTATTTACATTATTTACGCTATTTACAAACTTTACATTATTTACAGAAAAACAACTTCTACACAAAGGGCGGACGACCCTCTGGCAGAGCCGACCCACCAACGGGTGGCAAAAACTAGAAACAAAGGACCGAACCAGACGACACAAAGAAGCAAAGCACAACCAGACAAACAAAAATGAAACAAAAACCAAAGCAAAACCAGAAAGCGGAAGCAAAATAGAGAGGGGGGAAGGCGGAAGCACCAACCTGAAAACGCAGAAGGTGGAAGAAAGGGAAGATTACCACGGGAGCTCGAGTTGTCGAACTGTCAGAATAACCACCACGAAGCACTCGCAATTGCCTGAGAACACAGAAGGTGTTAAGCTTTGATTATCACAAATTCTCTTCAAACGCGCTGTTAATCACTTTAAAATTGCTCTAATTCACTCTAAGTGTTCGAAGGTTTTAATCGCGGTAAGTGTGAAAGTGACAGATAATTTCTATTTATACCCGCGGTAAAAGGCAATCCTCCGCCTTCCGGCGATCTCCGGACAGGAAAAACCTCCGGACTCCGGGCCCGAGGATTCCTCGTGATGATATACCTAAGAACATCACGACAAAGAATCCCAGAGTCTGAAATCCGGTTCCCAACAAAAGGCAACCTCCGGGACCGGAGTCCCGGAGGAGAAAAGCAAAATAACAAAATGACACGCCGGGGAAGAAAACCCTGGAGAAAGAAAACAAAAGGGAAAGAAAGACAAGGCAAAGCCCGCAAGCAAAAGCAAAAAGGGGGACCCAACATTTTGCACACAAAATGTAGGGATGGGGATGCAGGGCATAACAGAACCTTACTTTGGGCCTTGGAATTTTTGTCTCTTAACAAGGTGAGGATTTGGCTAACACAAACATGTTCCAAATTTTGTCACCACAAAATAATGTTTTCTTATGTGAGCATGTTTACTGAGAAATGATAATTTGTGTTTGTTAGCTCTTGGAAATCTCAAAACACATGTGCATAATACACTTAGGGAAAATAGGTCTATGCATGGGACCCACTTAGATACTCACTAGCACTTCTTGGAATTAAAAAACATCCTACCTACCTACTCTAACCAAATGCACGACAAAATTAAATTGACCCATTAATCATAATTTTGAAGTAACTTCTGTTATTACCCAACATTTTACACTTAACATGTTTTTTTACACATGATAGGAAACCTAGAGAAAAATTGGGTTGTATTTTACAACGCATATCACATTAAGAAAAAAAATTAAAATATACATGTTGAGATCATTACCTATTGGCACATGTGAAGACTAATCTTCTTTGAATGAACTACTCTCATGCTCTGAGGAGAGCATGGGAGGGACTGGCTAGTGAGCTACAAGTTTGGATAAATACCTAATAGGATATCCACATGTAGGTATGAGATGATTCCCTCGAAAGTGAATCTCATTTACTTGTCATTTGTTGCTAGATGTTTTCAAGTTCATGACTCTTTCTTAATTGGTGTTGTCTAGTTGAACTATTTTAAAACCATCTTCAAGTGATGTAAAAAAAAGTTCTAGGTCACTCCAGAATTGCATTTTCCTATCTTCTACATCATTTTGTCCAAAATTTGGAAATATACCTTGTTCTTTCATGTTGCTCAGATATCAAGGGCATGAGTCTTCTTTATCCCCTTGGATACACTTATCTTCAACCTTAGGCACTAGAGAAAACTTTGTCTCTAGATGAGACTTTGGATCCTCCTTTACTTATACTCTTAGACTTTTCTCTTCAATTTTGGAAAATCAAGGGAGTTCCAAGAACAAACAACTTAGATCCCTTGTTTCAGGCTGCTCTTGAAGGTGTTCTTCATCTTCATCTATCTATATATCAAGCCTTTTGTTTTTGAAGGGAGCTCAATATTGATCTTCTGTTTCTATTTCTAGGCTTTTCAACCAAAATGAGGCATGATTTCATCATTTGAGCTCATTTGACCTTCGTACAATTGGTCTACCTTTAAATAGTGAGATGATATCTGACATGCAATCCTAAAAAGAAAAGGAAAACTGTTCTCCTAAATCAGGGACAACCTGCTTATAGATTCCTCTAATGAGTGGATGTCATCGAGCTTAGTAGTTTTTGTCTGACCAACGAAAAACTCATTTTGGAATGTGTACAAAAACATGTAAGAAGAAAAGGCCAAAATTCATTTCTTCTCTTCTTCAATTTCCTTCATCTCATGCTAAAATTATCATAACATTTTTTATAGATAAGGGACATTATAATAACATTCAATCAGATCAAGCTGAAGAGTAGCCCAAAAAAGTAAAAATTGAATCTCAATTAATGCTTAACTTAGGGTTGAATCATGTACACGTGTAGCTTCACCATGCATTGATCACTTCTTTGAATACTTATGAGCCAAAGGGTGCACTAACTTTGGTGATGATATTCAAATTGTCCCTACCGAGTATGCCAAAAAAAGAGGCTCACACCTAAATAAGGGTAGTTGGAAAGTTTCATGTAGGAGTGAGATATAGTGCATCCTATGAAACAACCTCTCATATTTTAGAAGCTCTATATTCATATTTAGAGGCATTGGAAAGGGGAAAATAACCTTTCACAAAGAGCTAAGATAAATGAGGTGATTCACAAATGCAATGCTTTTACAACACTTTATAATTCATCAAATAATACCCATAACACACTAAAATCTTCAAGTTCAAATATTTACCATCTTTACATGATGCACATGATGTACCATAGACCCTACATTATTGACCAAGAGAATAATACATATGAAGTTGCTAGGACATAAAATGTAATATTCCTATCCTAGTCACTAGAAACATCTATAGGGGTTTGAATAAAGGTAGAAACCTCTTAAGAGATGTAGGAATATCCAAAAGGAAAGACATGATATAGGAAAACCATTTCTAAGTGGAATCCAAGAAAGAGACACTTTGAAGTGTTTTGATTTCTTAGACAAAAAATAGTTCCTATAAGGGTCTGAAGAGAACACAACTACCCTTGGGGTTTATCCTCCTAAGAAGTAGGCTATAAATAATACAATTCATCTTCACTTTAGAATAAAAATGGAAGAGTAAAAGGGTTACAAGATCCTTTATTCCTCAGGATAAGTACAAGACAAAGATAACAACATAAGTAAACTAGACTAGATATGACAGAATCATCATAGAATAGTCTTAGAGAGAGAGAGAGAGAGAGAGAGAGAGAGAGAGAGAGAGAAATATCCATAATTTATTAAGAGCAAACATGCTAAGGCTGGAAATAAAGATGCAGGTTACAAATTCTACATAATACATCTCAACTTGATAAACAATGGATTTTTTTTTCCAGAAATGAAAAAAGTCAATTGCAACTATCCTCTAAATACTCAGCTTTTAATAAACTTTGAAATCTAAAGTCCTCCTTTCCTACATTCAATCTTGGGGTTTTATAAATCCAATCCCCTTTTATTTTACATATTGGTCATCAATCCTTCATCATTAAGTTTGTTACAACCATCCTCATCCTAAAGATCCAGACATGATTAGTTTTTTATGTGTTCGACATAGATGCCAACTGTGCCTTTTCTATTTGTTGCACAAATAGCATGGCTTTCAACTATGTATTTTCTAATCGAATGACCATCATTCTTGGATAGTTTCCCACAATCCTCTTTTTGTGGCAAACATTCCATCTTCTAAACTTTGGGAATGTTCTCCATTTGTACTGAGTGACATCATTTCTCAGAGGATGTGATCTATGTTTCCACATGGTACATAGAAAAAAATCTTGCGAGAGGTTTTGAGTCATCTCCTTTAGGCTCCACCGGATCAATACATGTCTAGAGTGTGGAGTATGGAAGAGGGCTTGAGTGAATATGCCAAATCATGAAAGTGAGGTTGTCATGTATTGCATCAAGGAGGAGATCCTTAGATAATCAAAGTTGCAGTTAGGGACCTATTAGGACTATAAAATTTTGGTTTCCTTGGTGCTATTTCCTACCTTGTTCTACTATATCCAAGCCATTTTCTAAAAACCCTTGGCTTCCATGTGGTTATTAAACCCTAGGTCCTTTGTTCCTTCTAATCTTGCATTACCTTTTTGGGTCACTTAAGTTCTTTATCCCATTTTTTTAATTCATTGTTGGGGGGCCATCTCTTAATATTTCCTAAGTCCTAGTGGGGCTTGTTTTAATTTTTCCTAAGTCTTATAGTCCCCGTGGGCTTTTATGCTTTGCAAGATGTCAAGCAAGTTCTTTTTGTTCCAAAAATAGGCGTGATCTCTTGATCAAAATGATTGGCACGTTTCCTAGATCAAAAGTTGCAGGGAAGATATTATTCATGGAAACACGCCTATGCGACACATGGAAAGTGGTTGGGATAAATGAAAGATAAGCATTGAGCATATAAGTTTTAATCTAATGGTGTGTGTGCTTCCTTGAATAAAAGATGAGCGATGTTTATTCATTGTGGAATCATGCTTTGGCGACACCTATCTTGATCAGATCATGGGTTTGGGTTTTCAAAAGGTGATAAAGGTAAAGTGAGTCAATTTTGATCATGTGGTTGGCGTGATGCCTTGATCTAGATTTGCACGATGTTTATTTATTGTGGGATCACGCCCATTTGACATGTATCCCTCTTAGATTGTGGGTTTGACAGTGCTGCGGTAAAGGTAAAGGATATTTATATTAAAGAAGATTTGACGGTTGGCGTGATACCACTATGCGAAGTTTCTTGTTGGATATTCTTCGCAGGATCACGTCAGGGTGACGTGTGTCCAAGTTTATGAAGGAGGTAAAGTGGGACTGAAGTGTTACATGGAACTGCTAGGTGTCTTGAGCTCACAGGTGTTTTTAAAAGGACATCAACAACCATGTTTTAAATTTGAATACAGGGTTTGATCTCTTCCATCGATGAAGTTTTTTGTGCTAGGTGTGACCGTTGAAATAAATATATGAATATTTAAATGTTTCCAGAGGGTTTCCAGTTGTATGGTAGTTCATTCTAGTTGTAGGGGTAGATATTTTGACTGGATTATTGACAGATCTATATTTATTGGCCGAGTTAATGTTAATAGACATGTGGTGATGTAGATCAAATTTTTTTTGGGATCTTTTGAAGAAAGATCGGTTAGTTGGAGAAAGAAAGTCACTGCAAAATCAGATTTCATGGAGGGATATATGTCAAAAGGATATCAATTCTAGGGTTTCCCTCTTCTGTATATGCCTTTCTTTTCTCTATTGTAAGGGTTCTGGTTTTTCTGTAGCACAAGGAGGTTCCAAAGAGGGTTCCATTTTCCTTTGTTTTGAAGGCAGGTTCCAAATGTGGTTCCTCTATATATATTCTTCCTTTTCTTTGCATATATGGTGTTCTTGATCTCTTTCTAATTTTAGAGAAGGATATCCATTGTAATAGTTATCTTTATGAATGAAATTGCAGTGTTGTTGTACTATTATCAAGTTGTCTCCATTCTGGTTTTTGAATCATATAAATTAAGATATCAAGGGTGTTTTGGTCTTGTCTATTGTAGATATGCAATAGAGTCATTTAGAGGATGACTATGATTTGGGATTTGTTTTTAGATATGTATGAGTTTGGGGTATTAAGGATATGTAAAACTTGTCTTTCACTGGATGTTGATTAATATATTGTCTATTCGAGGGTATCTTAAAATGGGAGGGTTAAATACTTTGAATAGGTAGTTGCATATTTGAACACATTGGTGGATCCATAAGTAGAACATTATTGACAAGGTATGTTTGGTGTAAGGCATTAGAAATATCAAACAATGTTGTTTTATTTGTTCATAATCTTCCTTTTTTTATTGTTATGTTTGACTATGCTGCCCATTGGATAAGGCAGTGGTCTATGTGGGATCTAGGGTATTTCAGGGACCCATTAATTAAATATATTGAAGAAAATATTTTCCCTTCATGTGTATAGGAAGAAGTTAGAGTAGGTTCAGTTTTCAAACATACTTTGTGCAAGTGAGATACAACATAAGATTTGGTAAAAATATTGAGGTACATGTTACTTATAGGTTTGAAAGCCATTCCACAGTTATATATCTACAAGCTATTGTTTGTCACAAGGGGTTATGTGTGTGCAAATAAGGTATACCCACCCAAGTTTTATGGAGCTCAAAGTGTAGAAGGTCTTTGAACCTTGTCAATGTTGGCTTTCTCTTGTCTCCTTCTGCTGAGGGTGTTGACTTTGTGTCCTAGTTTTTTAATCCCACAACCTGGTCTCAGAATCTCATCTAGGAAAGGAGATTGAAAGAAAAAGAACAATAGAATTGGTGACTCCGCTGGGGATAGAGATGCAAAATTCTTGCTAAACCTTTCAAATAATCTCCAGGGATCTAATATTCATATCATTTGACCCATTCGAGTCACCAACAGAATTGGCAACTCTGCTAGGGACATAGAACAGAAAGGTCTTGTAGACCTTATCAGGGAAACTCTGGTATAAATAAAATCAAATCCAATTTTCAGATGGAGTTAGCCCATCCAAGAGTCAACAATAACATAGAGAATCTATTGTGGAAACAAAAGCTAATAACTTCTACATAATTGTCAGCAAGTTTAGGAGAGTTGTTTCCTTTATTTGCTGAATCAATCCAAGAGTGATATGGTTGTTATAGAGTCACGTGCTACAAAGAAGTATTCCTCTTACTTATAAAGTGAGTCAGGGTTTGTTTTTATCTATCATTGCAATATTGTCCAAGAAGTCCAAGTTATATATATATATATATGTATATATATATATATATACATATATATATATACATATATATATATATATATA
>MU224910.1:473269-491327 GCA_018584345.1 Thuja plicata
ATTTGGAGAAAGACTAATAAAAAAGGTGGACTTACAGTGATGATGAAGCATATGTTTGGGCTCCTATGACTAAGAGCATAGTTAGAGGAGGAATCTATATGAGACCCTATTAGTGGGGGTGTGTTGTGAGTTTTCTAATTTTGGAGAAGGTCAGAATGGGGTGAAGAAATCTCAGCTGATGCAAAATTGTCCTCTGCAAAGAGGTGGCGACTCTACCAAATATTTTAAAGGTGATTTGGAGGTGACATCAGATCAGTAATTTTAGAATCTACTCCAATTCATCCATTTATTTTATTTTCAAGGTTATAAAACTACTTCCTTATTAAGTGATTTAAGCACTAAGAAAAGAAATAGGGTGTGGATAGAGGTTTGCATGCTTCAAGGTTAGAATTGCATTTTGAAAAATAAAGTGGAAGTATGTATTAGTTTATGGTTGCATGGTGAATCTAGAGGACTTGTGTTGCTACAAGTAAAAATTTTTTTCTCAAAGTGATGATTCACATGTATATACTAGAGATATGTGTAGATCTAGAAGGCCTTTTCCTAATTTTGAAAAGGTTCTTGTAGATTTAAAAATATTAAAACAAGAAATCCAAGAACAAGAGATTCAAGAATAGATTATTTTGTCACTAAAGGAGAGAATGAAAAGAATGGTGGGAGAATATGCACTTCTTTTTTACAAGAGGTTTTCTACTACACTAAAGGAGTACCTTATTCCTTTCTATCCTCAGGAGTTAGTTTGGGTTAGTTTGTTTTTGGAACTTTGTTTTCCTGATTCAATTGATTGGTCAGCCTCCTTGAAGATAAAATTTATTGAGTGTGTCAGAAAGTGGATGCAAAATATTGAGGTTATTGAATATGAGATTGCACATGAGGTTGTACCTAGTAATGTTGATATTGAGTATGATAGAAACCAATATGAAGGGGATGAATCCAATGTGGATGATATATCTTGTAATCATAAAAGTGATGCTCCTTCTCAATATGAGGCAGAGGATGTGTGTAGATAACAAGAATGATATGATGGGATAAATGAAGATGATGCTTGTGACTGCATATTAGAAGTGGGTGAAAATGATGACAGTGGTTCACTTCATAGTGAAATTTTTTATGAGGTCTTGACTTGTGAATATCTAAGATATTTAGGTGGGAATAGCTATGAGTTCTTGCACCCAACACACATTGAGTTTGATAAAGAGTATGTATCAGATGGTCCATATTTTGATATGTGTTTTTCTGATTCCCCTTGTGATTTTGTGTCACTAGGCCACAATAAGATTGAATATGATATATCAGATGATGAAAGCATCTGTGTGTTTCCAGATTCAAAGGATGAAGAGGTTCTTGGCATGATGTTGAGTACCGATTGGGATAATTATGTGGATTGTGAATCTGTTTCAGATTCTAAATCATTCATTGAACCATTTCAGGTTGATCTTTAAGTTACTCAAGATGTGCAGATACATGATGAATATGTGGATGAGTTCTCTCCCTCCAATAGACAGGATGGTGGTTTGTATAAGGTTGATAATTTGCAAGTGAGTTCTTTAGGGAACTATGATATGGATATGCAAACCAGTGACATACAGTAGTATGATGAATCTAGCTATGGGACAGAGAATAATTACAATTTTTATCAGTTGGAGGATGTTTTTTATAATTGTGACAATGCAAGCAAAGATGCAAAGTATTCTAGGGGTCCTGATTTTTTTAGTGGCCATGATTGGAATTGGTCACATGATGGTCAGTATTATCAAATGAGTCCCGATGTACAAATATTGAATGTAGGCAGAGATACTAACAATGTTTTGTGTAGATTGTTGGAAGATATCAGCATATCAAATCATGCAGATGATAACTACATTTTTAGCTTGTTTCCATAACAAGGAACAATTTTTTTTGTTTTTGACAGAGGCAAGATGAATTAGAAATTTTGTTGATGGTAGAGGGCCATCAAGCTTGGATTGAACCCTTAAAATCATGGAAATAAAGTGGCAGAGATAAGTTGACTCTGCTAAGCAATAATGTATTTTTGTACATATGCATGTGTTTTTTGCTGAAGGGTTTTATTTTTTGTCCTTGATTTGCTTTTCCTAGAGATCTGGAATCTAGTGTTGATCTTGCAATCAACCTTCCTCAATCAGAGCCACTGTTAGGACTATAAAGTTTTGGTTTCCTTGGTGCTATTTCCTGCCTTGATCTTCTATATCCAAGCCATTTTATAAAAACCCTTGGCTTCCATGTGGTGGTTAAACCCTAGGTCCTTTGTTCCTTCTAATCTTGCATTACCTTTTTGGGTCACTTAAGTTCTTTATCCCATATATTTTAAGTCATCATCGGGGGGCCATCTCTTAATATTTCCTAAGTCCTAGTGGGGCTCATTTTGATTTTTCCTAAGTCCTAAAGTCCCCACAGGTTTTTTTGTTTTGCAAGATGTTGAGAAAGTTGTTTTTGATCCAATGATAGGCCTGATCCCGTGATCAAAAGTTGGTCAGAGTTTACACCTATCCATCTTTAGATGACGGAGCTTGCTTCTTCTAAGCTAGCGACAGATTAAAGTTAGATCAAATCCAAGTTCATCAAATAGTTGGCACGTTTCCTAGATCAAAAGCTGCAAGAAAGATATTATTCACGGAAACATGCCTATGCGACACGTGGAAAGTGGTCAGGCTAAAGGAAAGATAAGCATCGAGCGGATAAGTTTTAATCTAAAAGTGTTCATGATTCCTTGAACAGAAGATGAGTGATATTTATTCATTGTGTAATCATGCTTTGGTGACACTTGTCTTAATCAGATCATGGGTTCAGGTTTTCAAAAGTAGATAAAGGTAAAGTGAGTCAATTTTGATCATGTGGTTAGCATAATGCCTTGATCTAGATTCGCATGATGGTTATTCATCACAGGATCACACCTGTTTGACACATAGCCATCTTAGATCATTGGTCCTACAATGTCGCAGTAAAGTTCAAGTATAGCTAGATTAAAGAAGATCTGACACTTGGTGTGATACCGCTATGCAAAGTTGCTTGTTGGATATTATTTGCGGCATCATGCCAGGGTGATGTGTGTCTAAGTTGATGAAAGAGGCCAAGTGGGACTGAAGTGTTACATGGAACTTCCAAGTGTCTTGAGCTCATGGGTGTTTTTAAAGGGAGATCAATGACCACATTTTAAAGTTGAATTCAGGGTTTGATTTCCATCGTCGATGGGGTTTTCCGCGCCAGGTGTGACCGTTGAAACAAATATATGAATATTTAAATGTTTCCAGAGGGTTTCCAGTCATATGGAAATTCATTCTGGTTGTAGGGGTAGATATTTTGATTATATTATTGATGGATTTGTATTTATTGGCCGAGTTAATGTTAATAGACAAGTGGTGATGCAGATCAGATTGTTTTTGGGATATTTTGAAAAAAAGATCAGTCAGTTGGAGAAATAAATTCAGTGCAAAATCAGATTTCATGGAGTGACAGATGTCAAAAGGATATCAATTCTAGTGTTTCCCTCTTCTATATATGCCTTTATTTTCTCTATTTTAAGGGTTCCATTTTTTCTGTAGCACAGGGAGGTTCCAAAGAGGGTTCCATATTCCTTTGTTTTGAAGGTAGGTTCCAAGTGTGGTTCCTCTATAGATATTCTTCCTTTTATCTGCATATATGGTGTTCTTGACCTCTTTCTGGTTTCAGAGAAGGATATCCATTGTAATAGTTAGCTTTATGAATGAAATTGCAGTGTTGTTGTACTGTTATCAGGTTGTCTCCATTATGCTTTCTGAATCATATAGATTAATGCATCAAGGGTGTTTTGGTCTTGTCTATTGTAGATCTGCAATAGAGTCATTTAGAGGATGATTTTGATTTGGGATTTATTTTTAGATATGTATGAGTTTGGGGTATTAAGGATATGTCAAACTTGTCTTTAAGTGGATGTTGATTAATCTATTGTCTATTCCAGGGTCTCTTCCAAGGGGTGGGTTAAATACTTTGAATAGGTAGTTTCATATTTGAACACACTTGTGGATCCATAAGCAGAACTTGATTGACAAGGTATGTTTGGTGTAAGGCATTAGACATATTGTATGTGGTAAATTTGGCCTTGTTAACTCACCATACACTTCAACATAGTCCTTCTTCACCAGATACACACAAGACTGAATATGAGATTATTCATCCTGTCTGCTTGCGTGATTTGACTTGTTGCCTTCTATCCAGACAGGGTTTTCAAAATAGCTCTCAGAATGAGAGTCTCGCAACCATAGACCAATCTAGGAATGAAGGATTTATCTCCATGAATGCAATACAATGCAAGATTATTCTAAGAATTGAAAGATGCAAGATTATTCTAAGACATGATTTCAATGCAATTATTCTAGAAATTGAAACTAATCTATTGCAAAATGAAATTATTCTATAAGAGATTATCAAGAAATGTGACAATAATTCAGTATTCTAACAATGCATGAAAAAATGAGTCGGGGTTTGAATGAGAGAATGAGAGTTCTTTTATAGACTTAGAGATGATCAGAATATGAACTTTCCTCTTTGAAATAAAACATATAAAAAAGCCAGTTTAAATTAGAAAGCTTTATTCAAAAGAATACAATAAATTGTTTTCTCTCTGCTTTAACTGTTTTCTTTCTTTGATTTAATTCTGTTTTATTTGAATTAAATTGTTTTCTTTCTCTTTAAAGCATAATTAATTCAAAGTTTCCATTTCTGAACAGAAAAAGACTTTTGAGAGATTATCCAATTAATTAAATAAATATGACCTCATAAATAGGTTTTTCTCAATTATCTAAATAATTAAATTCAATTATTGAAAATGAGGATACTTATTTAATAATTAAATATCATTTAATTCATTTTTTATGTGTCTTAGCTAAAGAGGGTGAATTTAATTTAATTAAAGTGCTAGGACTTTATAATTAAATCAATTCAATCATAAGGTTTGTTTAGCCAATAGATATTTAGGAATTAAATATGATGTATGATTAATACAGATTTAGGTTTTTCTGCATTTGACACTTAGGTCAAGTAGAGTCAATCAAAACTCAGAATTGCCTAGTACAATAGGAATTTGATGTTCTAGAAGAGTGACAAATGCAAAAAAATTGGTTAGGGTTGCAAGGTGCTAATTTTGGGGTGTTACATTTTGCCCCTCTTTGAATTGATGTGCGAGTAGCGCATTGATTCAAAGAATAGTCTTATGCCTGAAGCACATAAGAATAGATTTGAAATTTGATGATGCAAAGATTTCAGAGCCATCTCTAGAACAGAGCTTAACTCTCCGAAGTCTAGGTTAGGTTACTGAGACGTCGGTCAAATAGAGTTTTTGAGGGTCATCTTCAGAATGAAGCTTGATCCTCAGGGATCCGGGTTAGAATGCCCTGATACCTAAATAGATTTGATATCTTTAACAAGACTTTCCTCAGAATGAGGCTCAACCTTCAGGAGTCAGGGTTAGATTTCCCCGATACCTGTCCAACAAGATAATCAATAGAGATTTTAGGACTATCTCTAGAATGAATCTTAGTCTCCCAATATCTAGGTTAGATTTCCAAGACACTGGTTAGATTGATATCTTTCAGAAGATTATCCCCAGAATGGGGCTTAACCTTCAGGAGTCAGGGTTAGGTTGCCCCGATACCTGTCTCAAAAGATAGTAAATAGAGGTTCAGAATCATCTCCAGAATGGAGCTTGATTATCAAGAGTCATGGTTAGATTGCCCTGATACCTGTACCAAAAAGATAGTTTTTCAAGAACCATCTCCAAAACGGAGCTTGATCCTCAAGAATCTGAGTTAGATTGCTCGTATACTTAATAGATGACAACATGTAAGGGACAAAGATGCCCTTATTAATTGTGGAGTATCCAGTTTTGACTGAGGTACGAAAAACTAAACATGCCCCAAGTGATGAGAACTTTTGAAAATCAGATCAGATTGATCGAAATAGATTGAATGATTTAATCATCGTGCCCCTTGGGAGTGAAATAGAAAGATGACACGTCATAATGATGATGGAGAGCGAAACAATCATAGATAGATGTTGAATCAGAGATCAAGAAGAACTCAAAATAGATTGTGGAAGAATGTGAAAGATTCAGAATCAATTTTGAGTGATTTCAAGGTCTGGTTGACCAAGTTTGACTAGCGTTGACCAGGGATGACTAGAGCTGAATTTTGAGGAAAAAAGTCAAAGATTTGAGAAAATGTTGCTTAGATATGATTTTGACAAGAAAGCAATGTCAGAAAGTCGACTGTACAAGCGTCCGATCGTGTCGGTCCCAAAAATTTTAAAATGCAATTTTGAGCTATATAGAAGTGTTAGATTTTGATTTTGATCACAAAAATGGATTCAGAGTGGTCAAATTAGGTAGTGGTGAAGTTTTCACGCAAAATGGAGCACTTTGAAAAATTAGGTCAAAACCTATATAAGGACAAAAAGGGTCATTTTCAAATCATTTCAACCATTTGACTTTGTGAGAAAAGAGCTCTGAGTAGAAAACAAAAATGGTGGTCTCCTACAACACTCACCAATTTGAGCGATCGAGGAGACACAGTCGGCCTGCAACGTACGAACCTCCAGTAAGTAGTCGACAATCCCCTCTGCATTGCAAATTTGTTCAATTTATGTTTATTTTGCTTCATTTTTTCACGTTTCTAAGAATTGAGTCACGGGTCTTCGCGCGAAGAAGTAGTTTCTTCACATGCCCCGTAGGGAAATCTCGCACGAAGAAACTACATTTCGTGCCAATCGGTGAGGAATCTCGCGTGGGAGATTAGCCATGTTCGCGCGAGAAATCTTGCTAGAGGGTGTTTTCTCACGCGACTAATGATTAAAGTTTGCGCGAAAGGTCAATGTCGCGCGACCCGAAAAAATTCTTCGCGCAAAAGAGAACTTCTTCGCGTGAAAACCTGCTTCTTCGCAGGGGAAAAAGTGGTCAATAAGAACATGAAATCAGTTTGTGTCGCATCCAATAGATTTTGTGTCAGCGTTGTTACTGTTTTTAGGATGTCTTGAATGCTTTATTATCTCATGACGCTTTGATTATCTCAGATTACTGACCGTGCTCTGTTGTTTGTATGTCTTGTAGGTTGACTTTCCAGACATTGTGTTTAGATCACACTACCTGGCCATCAGCAGATTGGTATCACTGTTGGATGATGCCGAGATAGCGCATATATGTACTTTGGGATTGAGCTCACTATGTGATGTACTTGAGATTTGGGTAAATCAAGGATTGCTAGGAGCCTTGGTCGAGTGTTTCCATTCAAAAATGAACACTTTTCATTTACCATAGGGGGAGATGACTGTTACTCCCAAGGACATATACCGGATCCTGAGGATACCATTTCACAGTGTTCGAGTAGAGTATGAGACACATCCCAGGTTGGGGATAGCAATATTGAGGGAGGTCTTTCAGGTAGAACTCGTTATGGGTAGGGTGATCCTGTGGGAGGACCTGATTAGTGAGTATGGTCCGACCCACAGGTTACCAGTGGTTCTAGCATGCTTCCTTCGGTGCTACCTGATGTCAGATCATTGACAACATGGTTTAGAGTGTGGCTAGGGAAGGATGTTGCAGCTGATGCTAGCATGACCTCGACATTACAGATGGGGTCAGTGTATGTTAGCACACATGTATCATGAGATGCATGAGATCGCCTATCAGGAGGCAAAGAGCATGGCGGCAGGAGTGTTTGTACTACAGGTATGGGCCTGGGAGCATCTTTCCATTACCTGACCGATATGAAAGGACATGAGGCAGCCATTAGAGCCTTATATTTACTGGTATAGGGGCATGATTACCCAGCCCGCGCTGGGTAAGGTTGATCAGTGGCGAGCTTAGCTCGATGATTTAGCTACAGTGATTTGGAGGCCATGGAGACTTATAGAGGCCTGGGATGATGCTGCAAAGAAACTCAGTCACATGTTTTGTTCACGTGCGATGATAGGTCACACCATTACTATTATCGAGAGATTCCCGCAAAAGTGGGTATTGCGTCAGTTTGGTCAGCCACAAGATATCTCGCAAGAGTACACAACATATGCAATATTTACTGATGAGGTTCGGAGGGGCTAGCTTATGAAGCTAGACCAGGGTCGTACTATGATAGATATCTACGCATTGGTCCCAGTATAGTGGGATTACCTATGAGCTGTGGCAAATGGCGGCGTGATTGCCAAGTATAGAGAGCACTTTGTGACCCACCCCTTTCCTAGATTCACAGATCCAGTGGGCATAGCAGGCCAAGGGAATGTGGTACCTCCATAGGTCATACAACCATAGGTGGTATAGCAGATGCAGATGCCCCCACCACAATAGAGGGCACAGCCAGGATTACAGTAGGGTCCCCGACCTCGAACCGTACAGGTAGACATCCCAGCACGACATATGGGGATGGATGTAGGGGCTAGCGGAAGTGGTAGTATGAGGAAGTTGCAGAGATGGACTGTAGAGCAGGTAGCTGAGGAGCAGCAGGTACCCCCATAGGAGGAGGTACAATAGGATGATCCTATGTAGGAGGATCAGCTGGCACAGGACATAGCACAAGATCCATAACAATGGTCCTGAGAGAGAGTTCGATAGCTCACGAGACAGGTTGGAGACCTGACCATACAGCTGGCCGTCTGAGACACATGACTATTGGACAGAGATCAGGAGATATAGGATCTACAAGAGCAGCTCCAGGCATCTCAGGAGGAGATTTGCCACCAGATGGCTCGAGTGGCGTATTACTACGTGTCGTATATAGGTGCGGTTCCTGATGAGGCATCCCAGGTGGCCAGATTCTCGACGTATGCCAGAGGATCAGAGGGTGCGCAGGTTCCACTGCCACCAGATAGGGCCCCACCTCCACCTCCTCCAGGTGATGAGGGAGAGGGCCAAAGTTAGGAATTTTGATAGATAGATAGATGAGATAATAGGATATATCTGATGCGTTGGCATCCTTGTATTTATATCACCATTTTGAGATAGATCATGTTCGAGTAGCACCATTTGTATTTGTATCGACACATTATATATATATATATATATATATATATATATATATGAGCTCATATTTTGGTATCATTACATGTGTCATATTGTCTTTTATGAGATGTATCCTATATGCTTAGATGGTTAGATGATTAGAATGTATGGACATGTTGTAAATATATGGAGATGTATGAAATGCACATGTATGTATATATGGATGTAGATGATATATATAAATGTAATTATGAATGAGAATATGCAAATGCAATGTGTAGATGATAATGAGCTATGAATATGCAATGTGTAGGGTACTAACATCTCATGCAGGACGACAAATGCTAACCAAAAGAACATATGAAGAATCGAGAGTGAGGATCGAATCACTTGTGCAATCATGATGAAACCAGAACAGTGAAGAAGAACTCCTCAATGTATGAACCCAGAAGAATGCAATGAAGAGAAAACCTAATTACTGCCACAATGCAAGTCGAGAATGAAAATGCAATCCTATGCTAGATGCAATATGAAAT
The DNA here is from genome assembly GCA_018584345.1 of Thuja plicata. Taxonomy (NCBI): domain Eukaryota; kingdom Viridiplantae; phylum Streptophyta; class Pinopsida; order Cupressales; family Cupressaceae; genus Thuja; species Thuja plicata. The sequence goes on from MU224910.1 coordinate 482,786, forward strand.
TTTAATTCTAGGACATGGTTGTGAGACCCTTCGTATAATCATCATCATTGAGCATTTTTGTTGGAACAGCGAAGTCGATACAACCCTCACTGGCGCCACAATGCAACCATAAGGATATGAATATGACTCGCACCAGATAAAATGTAGGAAATGAACGTAAGCACTAGGGCACAAAAGCCAAGATGACCTGAACATTGTTTCTAGTTAATGTTGCAAGAGTACACCAGTATCGAGGCATTCAAAGCCAAGATAACCATGAGTGTGATCGTGTGTAAACAAACAGATCAATAACAAACAAAGTAAAAACAAACAAAGTAATAATAGGCAAGGAGATAGTACCGACCTCACCATGGCGTACAAATAAACAAGATCAAGGGATGTGAGGCTGTTCCACTTTAGTGCAGGAGCTCTTATTACATACACCCTATTTATTTGACGTTGCCGGATCATCGGGACTACACCAACAAGTAGTAGAAAAAGAAAATATCAATGAAATCCATGAGAATAGACAACATACAAAGAAATATTCAGTCATAGCTCAACCAGTTTTAAAGTTTTCGAATGTGTTCATGTTTAGAGGTGTTGAAAAACACCGTTGTGCTTGTGAGTGCATTGTGTTTGAATGTTATCGATAGATGTTTATGTTTGAGATGTCCAAGGGTAATGTTAAAAAACACTGTTTATGGTGGTGTTGAAAAACACCAGTTTGTGTTAGTAGCGAGTTGTCCTTGAGAAATGACAAGATTACTAACTTAGGTGTAAACCAAAGATGTGATCAGATGGGGGACCCATGCCCCCAAGTAACGATGACTAGCTTGACGTATGTTGCGAGGACAAACGAGATGTGAGTGCCCCCAAGCATATGGCACTGAATCAATGTCAAGTCAGGAAGGGTTCGCAAAGGAACCAAAGTGTCACGAAAGTGACCAAAAGATATGTACAAACTAAAGGAGAGAATCATCAAGACTGAGTATCGATAGATATAGTGTTTGAGTATAACTCCAATTGTAACAAATGTGAGTAGTCTAGATAGAATAGCGACAGTAGGCAGACGCGGTGAGAAACACTAGTGACTTCCGTGAGAGAGATGCTGAAATGAAGCGATCATAGTATAAGTGAGACATCAGTAGGCAGACGCAGTGAGAACCACTGGTGAATGATGTGAAGAAGATCCTTAGAAGATAAAAGGATAGTTCCCCCTAGATCAGGAGGGTTTCCTTGAGAGTATGACCAGTCTCAATCCATGTGAGTTGGTGTCTTGACGAGAACTGAAAGCAAATGGAAAGCAGGAAAGCATGAAAGAAGCAATGTAGGAAAGCAAATGTGTGAAGCCAAGTGGTGTTGCGATAGATATAGCATTGTGGAACAAGAGGTGCCTATTTACCAGGTTTTCACCTTCTTGTCATAAATTATTTTTTTGCTACCAGGATGCTTGTTTGCCAGGTTTTCATCAATGGCACCTTTTTTTCTTTTTCTCTTTTTTTGTATTTTCTAATTTTTTAAATTTTTTTTGTATTTTTGAAATATATAATTTTTTTGGAGATACATCAAAGCACCTATCGCTAGGTTTTCACTAAGATGATAATTTTTTCAAGACATTTTCAGAGTTTTAGGATTTTTTCAGGACTTTAGTATATACATGAGCACACTGAAGATGTCTCAGCTGTAGAACCACTTCAGATGAAGAGCATTGATGGGATCTTTAAGTTGTTCTCCTTCAGTAGTAGAAAGTTGATAGGTACCAGACCCAAACACTATAGTAACAACATATGAACCAAGCCAATTTGGTTCAAACTTCCCTTTCTGGACTCGATGTTGTTGATTCTTAGGGTTCTCCCTCAGAACGAGGTCACTCACTTGGAAATCCCTTGGTCAAAATTTCTTGTTATAGCTCTTGGACATCCATTTCTGGTATGCTCTAAGGTGATCGAATGCCAATTGGAAATGTTCATCAAGTAATTCTAGCTCTTGTAGCTGAGATATTTTGTTATCTTCATCAGTAATGAGGCCTTTCAAAGAGACTCACAAAGAAGGAATCTCAACCTCAATTGGTAGCACGACATCTGTTCCATAAACCAAAGCATAGGGAGTAGCCCCTGTTGGTGTTCTTATGCTTGTCCTGTATGCCCAAAGAGCTGGATTGATCTGGAGATGGCAATCTCGTCCAGATTTATGCACTGTGCGATGTAGGATTTTAAGGATTGTTTTGTTGGATGCTTCTGCCTGTCCATTACCCTGAGGATAATAGATGGAAGACCAATGTTGAGTAATTTGAAACTTAGAGCATAGCTCTGTCAAATCCTTATTTTTAAATTGTCCCCCATTATCAATGATAATTGTTGAGGGTACACCATGCCTGCAGATGATGTAATTGAGAATGAACATAGCTACTATTTTTCCATTGACAACGGTGAGAGGGACTTCCTCCACCCACTTAGTAAAATAGTCGGTAGCCGTGATAATGAACTTATGTCCATTTGAGGACGAGGGGTAAATCTGACCCACCAAGTCAAAGGCCCATTGTTGAAATGGCCAGAAAGTAATGAATGGAATAAGCTCCTTGGCTGGAGCATGAATCAGATTACCGTGTAGTTGACATTGTTTTCAAGATTTAGCAAATTGTGTAGCTTCATTTTCCATATCTAGCCAATATTAACCAGCTCTAATAAGTTTACGGGCCAATGTCAGGCCATTAGAGTGTGACCCACAGATGCCTTCATGCACCTCTACTAACACTTGTTTGGATTCATCAAGTTCTAAACACCTAAGGAGGGTACCGTCTAGACTACGTCTATACAAGTCATTAGAGATGATGACAAACCGTGAAGAACTGCAGATTAAGTGACGTTTCTCATTCCGGGAGTAAGTGTCCAGAACAATCTACTCACGAAGGTAAGAAAAGATGTGATGGTAGTGGGACGATTCATGTCTGATAACATAATAGATCATCCAGGAATTAGGGGAGTCATAGGCTAGGTAGCGTATTGTCTCCACTAGGAATTCATGTCTAAAATCATTTTTAGGCATCTGTAGCATGGAGGCAAGTGTAGCCATGGCATCTTCTACTTTATTATTTTCCCTTGGAACCTGTTGAAATGTGATGTGAGTAAAATACTTCTTAAGATCATCAACCAACCATTTATAAGGCACCAACTTGTCATCCCTTGTCTGATAGATATCATTGACTTGATTGATGACTAACTGTGAGTCTCCAAGAACATTGAGTTCATCTACTCGCCACTCAAGGGCGATCTTCATACCATTGATTAGGGTTTCAAACTCAGCAATGTTGTTTGTACAAGGGAATAACATATTGTATGCTTTTGGTAAAGAGTACCTTTGAGGTGTAATGAATAGTATCCCAGCACCTGACCCCTGTTGGGTAAATGAACCATCAAAAAACATAGTCCATGATCAATGTGTGAGAAGTAATATGGACTCATCTGAAAATTCAATGTGCAATGGTTGATGATCTACTAGAGGTGCTTCTGCCAATTGATCTGCTATTGCTTGTCCCTTAATGGCTTTCCTTTCTACATATTCAATATCAAATTCACTGAGAAGCATGACCCATTTAGCTAGTCTACCTATGAGGGTAGCTTTACCGAGCAAATATTTCAGATGATCAATTTTAGCGATTAGACGTGTAGTATGAGCCAACATATAGTGCCACAATTTTTGTGAAGCAAACACCACTGCAAGGCAAGCCTTCTCTATAGCAGAATATTTTGTTTCATATGAGACCAGAGTTCTACTAATGTAATAAATAGCCCTTTCTTTGTTGTGCTGATCTTCTTGAGCCAATAGGATACCCAATGATGTATTCGTAGGAGATATGTAAAGTATAAGTGGCTTCCCATGAATGGGAGGCATCAAGATTGGTGGGTTCACAAGATACTACTTGATTTGTGTGAACCCTTCATCACATTCTTTGTTCCACTAATAAGCCACACCCTTGTGCAAAGTCTTGGTAAATGGTTGTGACTTGTCCGCCAGTTTAGAGATAAAACGCTGGATAGACTGCAGTCAGCCTTGAAGTCCTCTCATTTGTCTGATATTTTTCGGTGGCGGCATTTCCATGATAGCTTGTACTTTTTTAGGATCTACTTCAATACCTTTGGCAGAGATGATATAGCCAAGCAATTTTCCAGATGTTACGCCAACTTCACATTTCTTAGGATTGAGCCTCAGAGTGAATTGTTCCATACGATCTAGTATAGGACCTAGATTGGCAAGATGCCTCTTTTGGTGCATGCTCTTAGCTAAAGTGTCATCCACATAATCTTCCATTTTTTTATGCATCATGTCATGAAATATGGTGGTGACAGCTCTCTAATATGTAGCACCAACATTTTTGAGTCCAAAGGGCATGAAATTCCAACAGAAGGTGCCCCAGGCACATGTGAAAGCTGTTTTCTCTTGATCCTCTGGCGCAATCTTTATCTGGTTATAGCCAGAGAAACCATCCATTAGTGAGTACATTTCATACCTATTTCTCATATCTACGATCATATCAATATTAGGCAAGGGAAAATCATCCTTAGGATATGCCAAATTCAAGTCTTTGAAGTCTGTGCAGACTGGTATATATTTATCATGTTTTGATACTGGAACAATATTAGAGATCCACTCTGCATAATCAATCACTCTGATAAACACTGCCTTAAGAAGTTTCTCTAATTCAACTTTGACAAGTAGAGCTACATGTGGATGCATTTTGCGAAGCTTCTGCTTGATGGGCTTAACACTTGGTGCAATGGACAAATGGTGCATGATTAGATTAGGGTCTAATCCCGACATGTCTGAATATTCCATGCAAAGTTTATCTTTTTGCTTATAAATATTATAGTGAATTCCTCTCTCTCTACCTCTGATAGTGATTGTGCCAAGTGAATAATCTGAGGTTCTTCCTCTGTACCCAAGTTGATAGGTTGAGTTGGTTCAATAAGCACAGATGATCTTTCCTAGAAATGACTTGGAAGTGCATCAAGTATCCCATCCTCGGGCACCTCAAAGAGGTTTTCACCCTTGGATACATCTTTTTATTTTGTGACTAAGATACTTGATGTCTGCCTCTGTCATATTGACACTTTCTTTGGTAGTGGAGGATGTCACAGGTTCGATAGCGTGTAGGTAACAGGCAAGAGCATAATTGTTCTAGAATCTAAGGACTTCATTAGATGGGGAGGTAGAGTTCTAGTCTATAAGCTCAGAATGGAAAACTGAAAGAGGAGTGACGGGTTCAAGTGTGTTCACGGTATAATCATCAAAGGCATGGGCAAGCAAGTCGAGACCTAAAGCGATCTCATCCAGAGGTATAGTCAAATTCCTTTGATTCCTAGCGACCATAGTAGATGAAATGTTAACATCTAGGGAGTTGGACTCATGTGACCCTACACTAGACCGTTCACCTACTTTGAGAAGGTTTTCATATGCATTAGCTGTATCTGTATCTCTGTCAGAAGTGGCATATGACAAGCTATCGAACTCATATTCATGGGAGTCCATTTCATCATTAGGTCTCATGTCAAGGACATGAGTGAAATCAACCCTTTGTCCCTAGTTGGGATGAGTTCTACCTAGAACCTCTGCTATGGTCAGATGAGCACCTGTTGACCTAGGTACCTCAGTAGTGTCTATAGCGTCAGCTGCCTCTTGTGTAATGAGAAGTGACTAGAATTCCTAGTCAAAGTATTCTTGAAAGTGTGGTGGTATGTATAAATCACCTTGATGATCAGGATTCAGAGTATATATGTTTTTCCACTCTTCATAAGTTAATGGAGAAAGTGAAGTGGTGGTATCAGAATCAATGTCAGTGTCTACTGTACTGACATGTGGTACAAAGTTATCTGGCTCAGCAAAGAATACTGCTAGGTCTGGAGGAATAGGATAAGGAAAAGTATCCTCATCAGAGTTGTCTTCAGGTTCTTCAGTTTTAGGTGTTTCTTCAGGTGTTGGTTTCTTATCTTCTTGAGGTACAAACTTGTTTATTCCTAGTTGAAATGTGATTTTTTGGAAGCCTATACCTGTAGAGTCGCATGTTCTGTGACCAATAGCTTCAAGTGGTGCAATCAATCCCTTATGATTTGCACCTATGGGACCATTTCCTTTATAGCCAAAATGTTGCATAATAGATAAAACTTTGCCATATTGCTCAGGTTTTATGTCATAAGGAGGAGTATTTTCACAATTTTCTTCTCCTTTATAGATCCAAGCTTTGATAGCTGTATTTTTAGCTTCTTCTAATGGTACTGTGGCTTGTACAAAGGTACCGCCATACTTTGTTGGAGGAGGAACCATAGAAGGTTTAGTGCTTCAGAAGGTCTCCCAAAAGAACGTGGAGACAAAGGAAAAGATGTAATAGATAGAATAGGTTCAATCTGATATCCTCCCATATTAGTTTCTTTGAGTGTCAAACTCTTTTCCATTTCTTTTAATTTATTCCCAAGGAGTTCAATAGATTCTCTATTGGTAGGCACAAATATGTCAGCATATTTGGTGAGGGCATTACAATCATAGCATGTATTAGTAGGTATAGTCGCTTCAGATCCTTGGAATGGAAACTTAATGCACTGATGGTATGTGGAAGGGACAGCCTGCATTTCATGGATCCATGGCCTTCCTAACAGAATATTATATGCCAAAGGGATGTCAAGCACTTGACAGACAACATCTCATTCAACAACACCAACTCTTATTGGCAACACAACTAGCCCCTTGGATTTACGTTCTTCCTCATCATAGGCCTTAATAGTAATATTTTTGTGAGCATCAATGCAATCTTCGCCATAGCCTAACTCAATAAGGAAACTAGCAGAGCAAATATTTAGGCTAGCGCCGTTATCTATGAGAACACGATGAACATGCTTTGGACCTATCATGACTTCAATGTGCAGAGGGTTATTATGCGGGTGACTCAAAGAATGGTCATCTTCCTTAGAGAAGGACAAATAATGTGAGGAGGTCAAGTGACCTACCATAGATTGAAACCGGTCGAGATCAAGATCTTTTGGGACATTTGCCTCAGTGAGGGCTTTGTCCAGGATTTCCCTGTGAGCAGGGGATATTTTTAGGAGCTCAAAAATAGTTATCTGAGCATTAGTATGTTGCAATTGATCAAGAATTCTATATTTGGTAGCATTAGATGAGGAACCCACTTTTGGATTCTTATTAGCAGAGTCAACCTTAGCTTTGTCTGAAGGTTGAGTTGATGTAGATATAGAAGGCTCAGGGTCTTTGAGGATGATTTTAGCGCGAGATTGAGTAACAACATTAGCGCTGACTTGAGACCATCCTTGTTCAAAAGACTAAGGTGTAGACCCTCACAAAGTGAAAGGTGTTTTGGACTTGGAAGTATCTTCCTTTCCCTTAAGAATGATGACATTACAATATTCAGTGTTAATAGGTTCAACCATATTAATGACATTGTCGTTATTGATGTATGTATAGTTGACCTTAGCATCAGTATTCTTGCCTTTATATGATTCACCCTTTCCATGAGGAGGAAATGGATCCTTGAAAGCTTGGTGATCAGAATTTTTGTTCTGACCTCCTATAACAATAACCTCACTATCGATGAGATCCTAGATTTTATGCCACAATTTAAGACAAGTACCCATTTTATGACCTTTGTTTTGGTGAAAATCACAATAAGTAGATTCATTCCACCAAGAGGGTCTTGGTTGTGGATCATAAGGTCATGAATTATCCAATGGAGTGAGTAAATTGTTGTCTACAAGAGTCTTGTAAACTGCTTCGAGAGGTTCTCCTAAAGGAGTGAATTCACGCTTGGGCCTAGGAGCCCAAGGTTTAGGTCCAAAAATTTGTGAAGTACTCAGTTTGGAATTTGTCACAGCCTGTTTAGTGGCTTTGGCCACTTGCATCATGGTAGTGAGATTAAAGGCATCCTTGGAAGGCGTAGGAGTCACATTATCTACAACGCCATCATTCACAAAATTTTGGTTCTTGTTGGGAAATTTGGACTTATCTTTGCTTGAGGAGGAAGACCCTTGTTTATTTTACTTGTGTAAGGTCAATTCTCCTTTCTTGATCATAAATGTCTCGATTCTTACAGCTTGTTTGATCATTTCATCAAAGGTTAGAGGACCTTGTAGCTATACTTGATACCCAAAGTTGGGGAGAAGATTATCGAGAAAGATGTCCAACTTTTCAGATTGGGGTATCTTGCGAGAATATCATGTATAGAGTTGTCTCCATCTTTGGAGAAATGCCAAGAAGGATTCCCCATGATTTTGTTTCAAATTGCAAAGATCTCATATATGAACCGGATGTTGGATGTTGTGAGAATAGTGTTGTAGAAATAAATTGGAAATTTTGTCAAAAGTTTTGATGCCAGTTGGTAGTCTAGAGAACCATTCCATAACTGATCCTCCCAAACTATGCAGGAAAAGACGTATGAGATAGGTTGTGTCATGTATGAATTCCATGGAAAGAGCACCAAACTCTCTCAAATGGTCTTGAGGGTCAGATGTACCCAAGTATTTGTCATATTTAGGAAGCTCAACTCCTTTGGGAAAAGGAG
>MU224910.1:491477-505860 GCA_018584345.1 Thuja plicata
CTCAACAAGTGTTTCTATAGCATAATTGGAAGGTAACTTAGCCCCTTGATTGGCTAGTTCAAGAATGTATTTTTCTTTCTCCTCAGCTAGTAGAATTCCCATCATTTTACAGAAATCTTTGTTAGCATGAGCTTGTGCAATCTCTTCTTGAGTGATTTCTACTTCTACATCATTAGGGGGGTCTTCAGAATGTGACTTACCCCAATTTATTAAGAGGTCAGTTCTACTAACCTCACCACCTAATTGGTTATGATCTGCCATCTTGCCAAAATGCAAGGATTCAAGGTGTAAAGACTCAATATGAAAAGATTGAGTCTTCTCTGAATTTGGGTCTTCTTGGAACAAAGGATTTTGAACCCGACTAAGATCCACTAGAAATGACCATTTATTGTAAGGCCGATGTACCGGGGAAGGAGATCGAGATGATTCCTCACTAGATGTAGCCGGTAATGTTGTGGAAAGTATAGATTCATCTTGATTTATTGAAGGAAATGTTTTGCCACTTCGAGTTGTGACAGTCATAGACAAAGTTTTGAACAAGGAATGTGAACTAGGACCAAAATTGAAACTGTCTCAAAGTAATTGCACAAAACGTGCCAAGAGGTGAAGTATCCTTGGTGCAAATTGTTGAAGATGAGGCTAGAATAGCCAAGAGATGACTATTGCGACACAAGGCATGACAACACAGATAAAAGAGATCAAAAAGACATGAGACGAGACTAGTTTAAGAAAGAATCACGTAATTCTCAACCCAAGAAACTAAGTTTCAGACTGTGTGAAGATGGATGGCAGAAAAATAGACCCATATTAGAGACTACATTTGATAGAAGTACACCTAACTAATAGATTTTAGCTCGCTATTTTGGACAAAAGACTCCAGTTTCGAGCAAAGAAATGCTCTGTCGTGCGAAGTTTCTTACCGACCCGCGTGAAACTTTGTAGTATTCACGCGAAGAATGATATTAGTTTGACGTAATAAAAAGTGACAGAGCAATGGCATTGAAGCCAAATGTCACATGATAATGTATTTTGTATTGCGCAAAGATTTGCAGTAAAGCACGCAAAGATTGGGAAATGTTGCGTGAAAATGTGCAAATGTTAAAAAAAGAACGTTTACAAAATCAGACTATTAAGACCAATTTGCGTTTCCCTAGATGAAATCATGTTGTTTTCCGATAGATAGTTCAAGTTACAGATTTTTTTGGACATGTTCAAGATTGACAGCTTGTGTGTTTTGATGATAGTTTCGATTGTTCAAATGATACACCCACGCAAAACACATTAAACAGAATATTTGTAGTACCAGAACAAGAACATCACAATCCTAGGATAGCCAGGACAATATATATTGAATCCCCACTTGAACTAAAGTTCAGCTACACTTACTCTTAGTGGACAACTTAGAAGCTTGGAAGCATGGGCTCCTCCTTACATATGAACTCACTTCTCAGGCATACCAAGATTTGAACCCCAAAGGAATTGCTTTCCAAAGGGTTGTTATCTCTACTAAAAGCCATAAAAATGTGGGGAATCTTAGTCTGTCTTTGACCTTCTGCGCCAACAGATAGAGGGATTTTGGAAAACTAGAACAACATTTTGTAGTAAGGTCATCCGTTCAGGTGGTTGTGATCAAGTTATCTTCCCAATTAAGGGGGCTCTCCCAATCCTTTCAAAACAAGGCTTTCACCTTAACAATGTCAGGACTTTAACACACCACTAGGGTACTGGAGGAGATTTTGGTTGCCACAATGAATTCACACCTGTCTATCGTGACATTAATCACAATAGAATTTTTTTTATACCGATTTGGAAGGGCTTGGCTTTAGCCTGTTACTGGTTGGGCATCCACTATCACCGGCTCTGCTAAAGCTCTCGGGAGGTAGCCACTCTAGAAGAATCACATGAATTTCTCTTACACACAAGATCCATAAAGGTAAGGGGAGAGGATACATTCATGTAGTTCTTAGGATTAAAATCTTAAAAATACTTCAATCATGCAAGACAATGATTCATTTTAAGCACCAACTGAAGTGTGTTTTAACTACTAAAAATAGATATAAGAAGTTGTGAAAACACGCAAGGTCTTCGACAAACATCCTGTAATAAACCCATTAGTAGTTTGTAATGCCTTTCTTCATACCAACGTCCTGCAATAAACACGTTAGAGGTTTATAATGGCTTTTCTTTATCTTAGCATCCTGCAAACCACTGTTAAGCTGTTTCAAAAGATAAAATTAGAGAAACACAGATGTCAAAAAATAGAAGGTGGTTAGAAAAATGAGGTAATAAAATATGAAAATGAGAGATCTAGAATGTAATTTTGCATGATAAAGTATGCTAGATCGCGCGAAGAAGTGCTGCAAACGACGCAAATAACTAGAAAGTTTGCACGAGACATACAGAAAGTTTGAGAGAAATTAAAATATAATTTTTACGGAAGTATGAACAAAATGTAAAAAAATGAAAAAGATGAAATGAAATGAGGCCAGAACAGAATGTACCATCCCCACGGTGGGTTCCATAAATGTATGTGGTAAATTTGGCCTTGTTAACTCACCGTACACTTCAACATAGTCCTTCTTCACCAGATACACACAAGACTGAATATGAGACTATTCATCTTGTCTGCCTGCGTGATTTGACCTGTTGCCTTCCATCCAGATGGGGTTTTTGAAATAGCTCTAAGAACGAGATTCTCACAACCATAGACCAATCTAGGAACGAAGGATTTATCTCCATGAATGCAATACAATGCAAGATTATTCTAAGAATTGAAAGATGTAAGATTATTCTAAGAATTGAAAGATGTAAGATTATTCTAAGACATGATTTCAATGCAATTATTCTAGAAATTGAAACTAATCTATTGCAAAATGAAATTATTCTATATGAGATTATCAAGAAATGTGACAATAATTCAGTATTCTAACAATGCATGAAAAAATGAGTCAGGGTTTGAATGAGAGAATGAGAGTTCTTTTATAGACTCAGAGATGATCAGAATATAAACTTTCCTCTTTGAAATAAAATAGATAAAAAAGCCAGTTTAAATTAGAAAGCTTTATTCAAAAGAATACAATAAATTGTTTTCTCTCTACTTTAACTATTTTCTTTCTTTGATTTAATTCTGTTTTATTTGAATTAAATTGTTTTCTTTCTCTTTAAAGCATAATTAATTCAAAGTTTCCATTTCTGAACAGAAGAAAGACTTTTGAGAGATTAGCCAATTAATTAATTAAATATGACCTCATAAATAGGTTTTTCTCAATTATCTGAATAATTAAATTCAATTATTGAAAATGAGGATACTTATTTAATAATTAAATATCATTTAATTCCTTTTTTATGTGTCTTAGCTAAAGAGGGTGAATTTAATTTAATTAAAATGCTAGGACTTTATAATTAAATCAATTTGATCATAAGGTTTGTTTAGCCAATAGATATTTAAGAATTAAATATGATGTATGATTAATACAAATTTAGGTTTTTCTACATTTGACACTTAGGTCGAGTAGAGTCAGTCAAAACTCAGAATTGCCTAGTACAATAGGACTTTGATGTTCTAGAAGAGTGACAAATACAAAAAAATTGGTTAGGGTTGCAAGGTGCCAATTTTGGGGTGTTACACATATAAGACTGTGATGTTTTCTTTTGTACTATTATGTTTGATTCTGCTGCCCATTAGATAAGGCATTGGTCTATTTGGGATCTGGGGTATTTCAAGGATCTATTAATTAAATATATCAAAGAAAATATTTTCCCTTCATGTGTATAGGAAGGAGTTAGAGTAGGTCTGGTTTTCAAACATACTTTGTGCAAGTGGGATACTACATAAGATTTGGTAAAAACACTGAGGTGCATGTTACTTATAGGTTTGAAAGCTTTTCCACAGTTATATATCTGCAAGCTACTATTTATCACAAGGGGTTATATGTGTACAGATAAGGTATACTCACCTGAGTGATGTGGAGCTCAAAGTGTAGAAGGTCTTTGAACCTTGTCAATGTTGGAATTCTCTTGTCTCCTTTCTGCTAAGGGTGTTGACTTTGGGTCCTAGGTTTTTAATCCCACAACATGGTCTTAGAATATCATCTAGGAAAGGAGAATGAAATAAAAAGAACTAACATGACCTGATCACTATAGATAATATCTACAATATCTAATACAAATGTGTTATAACTTGTCTCCAGTGCTATCACCATATCCAAAACATAGTTGAAGTTTTGCAAATCAATCTCTTCCTCTTCTTGAAAAAGTGGCAATACTTCAGGTATTACCTTATCAAATTATCTTCCCCATTCATCCATACCCTTCATCTTATTGTCATTGTCCATTATTTCTAGAATGGACCAATGTTAAAAGTATGGAAAAACTCAACCTTTGATTGATCTTTTGATCCTAGCTAGCTATGTAATTGAACTCATCAATTATAATCTTCATCGTTTTCTCTATGAGTCCTAATGCTAATGGATAACTTGAAGACATTCTAAATTTTTTACCTAATGATTCCAAAATGTGGTAAGTTCATTTTCATTTCTCATACAATTATTTAAAAATAGAAATACTAGTATTCAAATGATCATCTGTCTCCATCATAGCACCATAGTATTTTTGAACGTCTTCAACCTTATCAATGGTAATTTTCACCCTGTGATTCAAAATTACCTCCAATTTTGAAACAAATCATTTTCCTACCTTCTTTTTAGCAAGTTTAAGAGGCTATTCCAACTCTTTAATCCTTCCAACCCTGTTGTCGTATTTTAGTCCCTGTGCGTGAAATTGGGTTTAAAAATTTTAAAGTCTGGTTAAAAGTTTATTTTTAAGCTTAAGTCTCTAAGTGTTGGGATTTTCAAGAACTAGCCACCCGTCAAATATTTGGGATTTGGATATAATCAAGATTTTGGTAAATGAGTCCTCATGTGGTTTTAGGGTTTTATCCTCATAGCTTGAGTTTTAGTCCTTATCTTTATTCAAGATATCAGGAAAATGGTTGCTCTTTTTTGATCAAGTCAGTCTTCATCCTAAGTCTATTCAAAATCTGACATATGGTTGGAAATTTTGAACTTCAAAGAAACTCTAAGTACTATATGAAGCACAAAATTCTGATATTTTCTAATGGAAAGTCAATAAAAACTTCATGAGGCTAAGGAGTGTCAAAAGAAGAAGAATTTAGAAATTCCTGCCAAAGCTACTTTACAAGCAGATTTTGAAGATATGTGATGAAATTCACGCCTCAATGGAAATGAAGTGCCCTTATTATCTTCGTAGAAGCCATAGCTGTCAGAAAGACAAAGAATTGGGATTATTGGTGTTGAGGTGCCAATTTCAGAATTGGACAAGTTGGTAGTTGCTATCCTTAAATCCAAAGGTGCCATTGCTTTTTGAAAATATTGCTGACAAAGATAATGATTGGAAGGCCATGTAGCATTTATTTAAAAAAATGTCTTTACATTTTCAAATATTCTGTTATGACATGTTTCTTGTAACCATTTCATCTTATTCTTCAATAAAACGGTATTGTAATGACTTGGGTAGGCAAGATGACTTTAAATATTTGGTTTGAACAGTATACAAAGGATCGACAATTTTTAATTCAAATTCCCCCTGTTGTTGTGACAACTGTGCGAGACTCAAAATTGCATTATGGTTGCTTTTCAATAGAACTTTGTTGTTAAATGGATGAATATATGGTGGACGAAATTAATTGATTATAGATATTGAATTGTGCTTTTGAGATCTATGGTTATAAGGTGATCTGCGAGTCACTATTGGTTTCCTTATTTTGTTATGTTTGTGTTGTTTAACAGGTTGATATCCCCTTTATAATCAAACTGTATGTATGGTTTTTCATGATCATGAGGATGTGCATACAATTTTTATTGTGGAAACTTTAACTATATTTTATTTTTCACGGTTGTCTAGGATAAATACAACAATTAGATTTTGTTCTAGTTTATGATTTCATACTTTATCATGGGTGTTTCATGGTGATTTGCATCCTTTGGAAGACTCTCCTTCTGTCTGATCAAGAGCATACCCTTTCATATTAATAAAATACCAAAAACACATTCAGTTAAGATTTTTCTCAGGGAGCTATACCTATAAAATTCAGAGATCAAACTGTTACCATTTGTTTCAGTTTGCTCAATTGTTTGTTAATAGAGAGGCCTTTTCCAAGGTTTGAGTCAAAATTATAAAAGGGCCAATCCGTTAACTATTTTTTTTATGGAAAATCCATTGGGGAAATAATTGAAGTGTTGGTGTCTTCTCTTCTCAGAAATCTAAAGGGTGCCTTCTCTAGAATGAAGGCTAGCGACTCTGTTTCAAATCTTGAATCATGGCCTGGCTCCAACAAAGACTAGTTTGTGTCACTCCTATGATTGATGAAGATGACAACAAAGAGATTATGATGTTTTTTATTCTCAAAATAATAGCATGCTTGAACCAGTACAAACTAATTTCCTGAAAAGATTTTATGGTGGCATGCAGTTTCAACCTCATGAGGTACACCCATCTCTATTTCAAATCTTACAAGACAAAGAAAAGGAATGTTGATAATAAGGCCCTCTTGCTAGCTCCTTATCAAATGATCTCTAATGTCTTCAAAGATAATAAATTGACACTCATAGATAGTGTAATATAAAAAAATGAGATTGTTAGTGAGACAATACAGGAAGATATAAAAGATAGTTTTGAAATGCACCATTCGTCTATGGTGGAAAACAACAATAAATCAAAGATCCTTGTTAACAAAGGGATAAATAATTTTCCAATTCCCATGGAGGAATCTTCAGGTTGCAAAGAGGAACAAAGGAAAGGTAGTCACTTTCTTGTTAATGAAATCATTTCAGAACACACAGAGGATGGCAAGGAAGTGGGAGCAACGGAGAAAAAAGGTCTTATCAAAATATATGTTGATCAAGAAAAGAGTACATGTAAAATTTCACAAGTGTCTTCATTTTATTCAAGACAAGAAATTTTTTCCTCTAAAAGTATTGATGATTTTCCAACTAATGACATTTTTGAAAACAAAATCGAGGATTATCTTGATGATAAATCTAAAAATATAAATTTATCAATGGGAATTTATTGAAAAACTCTTGGAAGGAGAAATAAAGATATGTCCTCTTTTTGAATCTCTCTCTTTGAAAGGCATGTCTTCAAAAATTGCATCGTGTGAGATACGAAACTACGATGTAGAAGATGAGGTGAAGAATGTCCATTCATATTCTGATAGTATTTGTGTTTCAAGTGGTTGTGGGAAAATTTCAGCTGACGAGGAAGTTTATTTGAATTCTACAAATATTTATGATGCTTGTATTTCTATGGAAATTTTCTCAACTATCTATGAAGATCCGTATTTAATGTTGGCACTAGTACATGAGCTCCCTCATCAAAAACTATATGAATTCTACGTAGTTCTTAGATCAATTTGTCTCAATCATCAGTGTAGTCAAATCAGAGGTGTTGAAGTTGTCGATAAAAATCCAAAAATTATCACACAAGAAGATTCACAAATCTACGATGAGAAGTGGATTTTTGGCTGGGAGTATGTTTATAGGTTATTTTTGCATGCTATCAGTCTAAAAATCAGCATTGAGGAGTTCACTATGTGGTCATTGTTCTTAAGAAAATTGCCTGGTCACACTCCATTATTTTGAGAGGGCTCATATTTCTCCCACCCTATGAATGTTTTTTTTTTTTGCATAATTTATCTGGGACTTTCTCAATGTAAGCGGCTTCTTGCCCTATCCATTTTGTAAATAAAATTTTGGTTTGCTGTAGGATGTAGAAAATTTTAGCTTGCCCATTTTTGGCTTTGCCTAGTTCCCCTTCACCCACTTGCAAAGCAACTCCTTGTGCTCATGCTTCTTAACTCTGTTTCCCAATGGACTAGACATTGATCATTTCCAATTATTCTAGATTTCTCTACTTTTTTCAAGAAAAAGCCATCCCCAATTAGAGCCACCTATTGCTGCATTTCAGTCCCCATGCATGAAATTGGCTTTACAAATTTTAAAGTCTAGTTAAAATTTTATTTTAAGATTAAGACTCTGATTGTCAGGATTTTCAAGAACTAGCTGCCCGTAAAAAATTTGGGATTTGGATACAAGCAGGATTTTGGGAAATGATTCCTCATGTGGTTTTCGAGTTTTATCCTCATAGATTGAGTTTGAGTCCTTATCTTTATTTGGGATATCGGGAAAATGGTTGCTCATTTTTTGTCATCATTCTTCATCCTAAGTCTTGTAAAAATATGACATATGGGTGGCAAGTTTGAACTTCAAAGAAATTCTAAGTACTCTATTATGGAGAATTGATGCTTGAAATGTTAGAGTGATCGGGAATGGAAGCATAGTAAGAGAATTCCCAAATTGGAAATGAAAGCATAATAAGGGAATTATTGAATTGAGAATGGATGCATCATAAGGGAGTTCTTGATATTCCAAAGGGAAGATTGGGACCCACACATTTTTAAATTATAGTTGTTCCAAAGAAGATAGAGGAAGACAAATCACATGGATCTGATTGATAGATGATAAAAATCCTACCGCATCATAAATATTCTTTGGTCAGAAGGAAAACATATGAATCACAACATTCATTAGAGAATGGAGGGAGGAAGTGAAATTCCCAAAATTCTAAAGGGAAGGAACTTGTGGGGATCGAATTCCATTATTTTCTAAATGGAAGGCCAATAAAAACTGCCCTAGGCTAAGGAGTGTCAAAAGAAGAAGAATTCAGAAATTCCCGCCAAAGCTACTTCACAGTCAGATTCTAAAGGTATGTGATGAAATTATCGCCTCAATGGAAATGAAGTTCCCTTATTATGTCCATAGAAGCCATGACTATTAGAAAGAGAGAGAATCAAGAATATTGGTGTTGAGGTGCCAATTTTGGAATTCAACAAGTCGGTAGCTGCTGTCCCTAAATCCGAAGGTGCCATTGCTTTTTGAAAATATTGCTGACAAAGATAATGAAGGGAAGGCCATGTAGCCTTTATTTAAAAATGTCTTTCCATTTTAAAATATTCTCTTATGACATGTGTCTTGTAACAATTTCATTTTATTCTTCAAGAAAATGGTATTGTAACGACCTGGGTAGGCCAAAGAACTTTAAACATTTGCTTTGAACAATATGCAAAGGATCAAATTTTTTTAATTCAAGTTTCCATATTGTTGTAACAACTGTGCGAGAATCAAAATTGCATTATGGTTGTTTTGATTTATGGTAAAAGCAGGTTCTGAAGGGGCCTCGAAACCCTTTACACTTAGATTTTGGAGGGAATTTGGAACCCAACCAAAGTGAAACGCTACACAAGAGTGAACATTTTAAACCAGTAGCCCAAAACACATAAAAAAACAACAACTATAAAAGATGAAGCACTAAGATCCCAGCTGCCCTGCCTTTAACCATAAACAAAAACAACCAACATCTAGGATGGGCCCTTGAAAATTTTCAACATCCATCTGCAAACTCCTACTAGAAATCAACAGAGAAAAAGCCCCCAAAAACATTAACAGAGGGGAGACACATACACCCTCAACTACATCTTTGGTAAGACATCTAGTACCCAGAGCCAAAACAATCTGCATCAAGGAAATGACACTATGATAACCATCAAAGACAATCCACTTGGTACTAGGCCTAGAAGGGAAAGATTCCCAAAACCATATACCTTCCAACGCCAAAGGATTACCCCCAACACTATAATGGCACCCCAAAACAAACCACTTTTCCATACTAATCAAAGGGCCATTCTCCAGCTACTTCCAAAGTGCCATCATGTAGCTAAAATAAGGAAGATACCACTCACAACTACTAGCCTCCACGCAACAACCACTGTCCACCTCCATAGGATGGGCTTTCACCTCAATAGGGTCTTCCCCCTTAATAGGACTTAAGGATGAAGAGAGCAGAAGTAGAGAATAAATCCTCCACTAAAAAACCATAGGATGAAATTCCACCTCTATAGGGATGTACTCCACCTTAATAAGAGTATTTCATAGAGGAAATAATCCAAAGAAAGAATAGTCCCTGCAAGAAGTAAAATAAAAAACCAGAGGAGGGACAAGAATGACCATGACAAGATATAAAATAGAATGGGAAGATACAAGCTCAACCTTAGTGAAGTCTAGCCTTCTAGCAACAACCACAAAGGGAAAAACCTTACTACCCATAGGATCAATAGACCCCCAATAGAGCATTTCAAAATTTATGCACCAGAGAAGCTCTTCCTCACCAAAACTACACCCACTTCCATGAAGAAGGCAGATTAACCAAAAAACAAAAGGCCCAAAAAGGAAGGAGTAGACAAAGCCTGAGATCCCCACCTTGTTAAGCCCCAAGAGTGAAAAGGACCACCCAAGAATCTAGCCTCCAACGATGTTAGATTAGATTTCCTTTGTAGAACACAAAGACCCTCCACAAGTCTTGTCCCATCGTCCTCATCATTAGAGTCACCCTTGAAATCAACCTCCTCTACCTCTCCCACAAAAAAAACTACCCAAGCACCCCTACTGCTGCTGTAGTCGCTGAAAATATTGACAAAAACAACCCAGGCATGAAACACCACCTCCCAACCATCATCATTGGTTCTGCCATCCCCTCCCTCTCCATCTTCACCTTCTCCATATCCTGCAAAAACCGTAGTCCTACTCCCACCTACGATTTCCTTCTCATGTTGTTCTCCATCCTTTTCCCCTTCTTTTACATAATTGAATTATGGTTATTTCTCAATAGAACTTTGCTGATAAATGGATGAATATATGGTGGACAAAATTAACTGATTATAGGTATTGAACCGTGCTTTTGAGATATATGGTTATAAGGTGATCTATGAGTCACTATTGGTTTCCTTCTTATGTTATGTTCATGTTTTTTAATAGGTTGAAGTCCCCATTATAATAAAACTATATGTATGGTTCTTAATGGTCACGAGGATGTGCATACATAATTAATTATGGAAACTTTAACTGTATTTTATTTTTCACGTTTGTGGAGGATAAATACGTCAATTAGATTTTTTTGCAGTTTATGATTTCATACTTTATTGTGGGTGTGTCACGGTGATGTGAATCCATTAGAAGCCTCTCCTGCTCTCTAGTCAAGAGCATACCCTTTCATATTCAAAAAATACCAAAAGCATATTCATTGAAGATTTGTCTCAAGGAGCTATACCTGTAAAATTCAGAGATCAAACTATTACCATTTGTTTCAGTTTGTTCAACTATTTGTTAATGGAGAGCCCTTTTCTAAGGGTTTGAGTCAATATTATAAAAGGTCCAATCCGTTAACTGACAAACCCAAATATTCTTCAAGGATACTAATTAACCCTTTAAAATCATTTGTCTTGAGGGTTTCTTAGCAGATAAGATTCATACGTGTACAATAAGAAATGGTGAGCAAGAGGGATTAGTCCAATATCATATTGAACATTAAGAATATGTAACCTCCTTAAGAAAAATATGATTGGAAAGTCCTTTATGGAAGACATGCCAATACAACATCTATGCTCTTGGGGTTTTGATTCCTTTTTTTTTGCTACTTGGAATAAAGGAAGAGTGATGGAGGTACAATGCAAAATGTCTAAGTATGAACTTTTTAAATCTATAAATGAGATAAATAGAGAGATAAAAGAGGATTTTTTTTCACCTAGGAATGAAATAGGAATTATGTTGCTACATATCTAAATTTATGATAGTCAAGATCCATAGATACCTGTACTTGCAAATCTGGAACATGTGGCTTATAATCTACCTCTAGAATGAATTTGAGAATGTTTTGGAGGGTAAATAATGTTTGAAATTCCCTATACCCAAGAAAAAAATATTTGAGGAATTTATTTCCATAGGTTTTTGCATTAAACTTTTAGGGATGCTCTATTTGGTCTCGATCTTCCTAGATTTTGTCTAACAGTTGCGTAGCCCTTTCCTGCACACAAAAAAGCAAGGAAGAAGGTTGTGGAAATGGGTTTTGAATTTTTCAAAACTTTTTTAGGTATCAAACTTGAAATAGTAATAGAATTTCATAAAATACAGATGAAATAGAAGCTAGATCTGAATCATGAATTACCTTGCGCCTTGATGACACAATGCCTCTTTGGATGTAATCACAAGTGTTAATGAAATAACTTGAAATCCACAAAAACCCAAAAGGAAATCATGAAAGGAAAGACTTGTGTAATAGATGTTCGTAGTTTTCCACAATGCTTGAAGAAGAAGAAGAATTATTTGAAGATTTGAAGACTTGAATTCTTTGAGAACTTGAGAATGCTCGGATGCAAAATTGTAGAAGAGAGCTTGAATTCCAATTATTAGGTTGCTTCTTTATTATGTTGGTTGTTAAGATGAGGAGAGATAGGGTGTTTATATACCTCATCCTATATTTTAGGATTCAAAAATAAGCCAAGCCAACTACAAGAACTAATTTTCCACTAAACCCCTAACATAGGGCTCCAGGCCAAATTTGGGCTAAAAAGTTTGGGAATATAATGTTTTAAACGTTCACTTCCTAGGATAATTAACCCAAATTTGAACTAGGTGTTGGGATGATAGGGTAGATGCCAAATTAAGAGGCACACCTAATTTTGAGGTTGGGAAAAAGTAAAAAGGCCACAAAATGGTTACACATGGCCCATGAGCTAATAAATGATTGAAGAGGAGAAACAAAGGAGAACACTTAGAATACAAGCTTACCTTGAGTTTTGAAGTGTAGACATCTAAAAATGTCCTTAGGAACTTAACGTTGATTTAATTAATGTTCCCTATAACACTATAGTTAATTTTAATTAATTAATTATACTTGTTATATTCCTCTATATATTTAATTAAATTGATTTAATTAGCTTGATTCATATTCCTAAAGTGTTTAAATTTAATTTGAATACTTCCCTAATGTATTAGATTTTATTTGATACACGATTCTCCATAAATCCTATTTAAATACATTTCTAATTTATTTATTCCCCCTACTTATCTTGTTTCTTCTAAACCTTGGCTAATTTAAATTAAATCCTAAACTCAACCTAGAAACCTAGCCTACACCTATCACCTCACTCACTAAACCTACCCACTTGGGCTAATTCTTGATTATCTCACTAATCCATAGGATTCCTAACTTATTTAGCACTAATTGGTTGCTTACACATGTGTGAGCAACTCATCCCAAGGAAGCCACCCAACTTCCTTAAATTCTCTTACACCTTTGTCCTTAACTCCTTTCTCCCATGTTTCTCACAAATGAGTAAGCAACCTTGAGCCTCTCAAACCTTAAAATCCCATCTTATCTCACGTTACTCACACACGTGTGGAAAAGGTTGAATTTTGCATATCCATCTTATAGCCTATGTGTCCCTTATGTTTCTCCTATGTGGATTCCACATAGGTGCCACCTCCCTCAAGCCCTCATCCTTCCTCCAAAAATCTATAAATAAGAGCCTTTCCAAGAGAAAATATCATTCATTCTAGTTGCATTATTATCATGCTAAAATAGTTCTAGAGCATTTCAAAAATTATTGTAAGCTATGAAAATAAGGTGTAAAGGAGCATAATATTGAATTGAAACACTCTACAAATAATTTTCACAGCTTACATTCTGGCACGCCCAGTGGGACCCACTTCATGATTTCTTACTAATATTTTTAACATGTTTCTAGAGTTTTTGTGAGTTTGTAGGTTCACATGTTTTAGAGGCATCTTGGCTCAAATCTAACTCTACCATCATGTTTGGATCATGGTTTCTAGTCAAATTGACTATAAACTTGCCTACGCTCTCCCTTGATCAAATCTGTGGCAATTTTTTTTTGCACACAAGCCCGTCTACACGCAAATCGAGACAAAGTTGTAATCTTGTTAAAAAAATAAAATATTTGTATTTTTATCCTAACCTGCTAAATATGTGCATTCAAAATTTGTGTTTTTCAGGTTAAGCAATGGTTTAATCTTTGACATTAACCCATAGTCCAACCCCCGAGCTCAAACTTCAAGCCAAATTGTAGGCCAAGTTCTTTGGTTTATAAACCATATGTTGGGATTTTGTTTAAAAAATCCATAAGGTTTCATTGTGGGGGGCATGTGGGACTAAGCTCACACCCCACTGCCACTGCTTCCTCCCCTTTTCCTTGCGCTATCCCTCCCCTACCCCACACCGCTTCCACTTCCTCCACCCAACAACCCACCATCATCCTCCATTGCTCGCCCAATGCTCTTCTTTCTCCACCACCCCACAAAAATTTCTCCTTGCAACCCTTCTCCCCCACCGCTTCCACCAGCACCACCCACTCCCTTTATTGCAACCCCCACCCCCTGCTCCTACTTCTCCTCCCCACACAACCTCTATCCTCTACGCTGCACTGGTCTACCACTCCACATGCACCATTCTC
>MU224910.1:505922-539659 GCA_018584345.1 Thuja plicata
TCCACTTCCCACCCTGCGCATTTTCTCCTCCCCACCCTGCGTTGTATACCCCATGCCAGCTCCACTCTCCATCATGCTCACAACCAGCCCCACACCACTCTCCATCACACTCCCATAAAAACTCCCGACACCCTCCTACCACACATACCCCACCCTCCTCCTTCCCTCCTCTCCTTTACTTCCCTCATCTGCCCTCATGCCCGCACAGTCCCTGCCTAGCTACCTCCACTGTTGCTTCCCTTCTCTCTCAAGTCTTTTTTTGAATTTGGAAAGAAAGCGGTCATTGTCGACTTCAATTTCTCAACTTCGTTGAGAATGGACTTCCTAAGGCGTTCATAGGTTCAGAGTTTTTTTTATTAAAAAAATAGCCCATTTGAGAGCTTCTTCATCATTATCCACTCCGCTACTTCTGAATGATCTGGGCAGAGCATTATCTTCACTCTTCCATGCATTAATGCCTTCCTAATCCAGTGAAATGACCATCTTCTTCCACACAAGATTGAAACTTCAATTTTCTCCCTCCCCAACATTCTGAAACAACTATGAATATATCAGGAAAATAGAAGGATTAGGGAATTATAGTTTGTCAGCAATGTAGATGGAAGATATAATCGTGATGGAAAGTCTCAAGGATATGTAGAGGTTGAGGAGGGTATGACTCACAACTAAATATCACAAATCAGCATTGGAAGCTTTCCTTCACACATTAAATAGAGAATTTGATCCATAATGACCTCCAAAATCCCTCTTCCCTCAGCTACAACAACCCTCCAAACGGGCAAATCATGACCTGACACATGGCAGAAGGCCATGTCAGACTGCCATGTCAGTGCTCCATCAGCAGGGGCCCCACATTTCTTTTTTACACATAACATTTCATGAACATAAATTTGACAGTCATCCGACCATCTTTTTGCACTTTCATTCACTATCTCTAACAGTCACCAAGGTGTCAAATTTAACTTCACAGTGTTGATGATGTCAACACAGACTTGAGCTCTTTTCAAACTTGCTAAATCCATAACGGAGAACTTTCACAAAAAGGCAATAACTATCACATACAAACTCCATTTTTAACGATTCAAAAAGCACCAAAAAGATGACTCAAAGGGCTATACAAATTTGCAAGCCACTTCATCAGATTCCTCCTCCAAAAATTAGGTGAAATGTTCAAAGTACCCCTCTCTTTTATGCTCTAATCTAATCGACTCACACTCAATCTTGAATGCACAAGAAATTGAACCAAGCTATCACACATCTCATTTTGGGTCCTAAAATTGAACAAGGAAAATCACACATCTAGTTTGGGTTTAAAATTGAACAAGCTATCAAACATCTCTTTTTGGGTTTAAAATTGAACAAGCTATCAAAAATTTTATTTTGGGTTTTAAAATTGGACAAAGCAATCACACATTTCCTCTTGGGTTTAAAATAGAACAATAAAATAAACTCAATCTTGAATGCATAAAGATAATTGAATAAAGAAAATAACATCTCACTTTGGTGCTCATAAAAAGAACAATCTTGCGAGTTAATTTTAGTTTTAGATCAAACACACATTTCTTAACTTATCAAAAATCAATCGCGTATCTTATGTGTTTGGTGCACTTGCACAAACTTTTGTAGAGTGCAACCTCACTTCACGCACCATCCTCTCCCACTGAATTTCATGGTCGTTGGTGCAAGAGAAAGGTGATTGTGACTGTTCAAAAATTTCAAAATTGCTTAGAGGGGGCCTATCTAGAAGAAGCACGAGTCCTTCTAGAGAATGAGCCCAAACCAGTAAAACCTTCAGCCAGTATAGAAATAAGGTGGACCTAAAGGTTTGTCTATATCCCTTCAAGCTCAGGCAGGTCATGTTCAATGGTAGTCCATACTGAGTAAATATCCTCAGCATACTAGCATGGTTGAACTAGGCTCTTAAGTGAGTCACGTCGTACAAACTAATTGTGGGGACACCATGAAAATACTAGAAACTCATAAATCTATCAACCTACCTGATCCATCCCCAAAAGCTTGATAATCAACTAGGCAAGGAAGATAGTAACTTCCCCGAGAAATTTTCACATTTGTGCCACCCTGAGCATTTGGAGTCAGATAATACAACATCATGGAGCCTCATGCTTGATGGTGGTCATATTCTGATTAGCTCTTGTGTGTGTGCCTATGTATGCAGATAAAGGATTTCAAGCTCACCGCATCCTTAAGGTAGAAAGTGCTTGTATGTGTCTTCAGTGTTGCAACCCTTGTGAAAAATAGTTCTTGAACATACATGATTTGAAAGTTTTGAAATTCCTTTTGCCAAGGA
The DNA here is from genome assembly GCA_018584345.1 of Thuja plicata. Lineage (NCBI taxonomy): Eukaryota > Viridiplantae > Streptophyta > Pinopsida > Cupressales > Cupressaceae > Thuja > Thuja plicata. Next base: position 508,231 of record MU224910.1, read on the forward strand.
GATCGACATTATCTACTTCTTGCAAGGTTCCTTTTCCTTTTGCATGATTGTTTTCTCACAATTTCCAAGTGATCATCATTGGTTCCCAAAATCATTCAAAGTATACTCACTATAGTCACTGACTAGTCCTGAACAACTATCTTTCAAACATTATAAAAATGAGTTCATATCTATTTCTGTCAAGCATAAGAAAGTTAGGTCCTTCATTTTTCCCCATATCCTAGGCTAGCAGAGTCATCTTCTCCACCCCCATCCTCTTTCCATCTTGTTCAACGCCAGTCCTTCTTCCTAAATATGAGCTTGAGCCTTCCATCCATCTCTATCATTCCTCCCTAATCAACTCATCACAAAAGTGTCATGTCATAAATCTATTATGATGAGTTTGGTTGTCATATCTATTCCTTGTCTTTATCCTATTCTAGTGATGATGAGAGTCTTGTTGATCATGATGCATATTTTTAAAACCTTAGCAAGATTTCTCCAAATACCATCCAAACTCCATTTGTTCCTCCATCCTACCCTATCATGTATTTATCCTATTCTAGTGACGACGAGGGTCTTGTTGATCATGATGCATCTTTTGAAAACCTTAGCAAGATTTCTCTGAATATCCTCTAAGATCCATTTGTTCCTCCACACTATCCCATCATGCCACCAAGCATACCAACTAGCGCTCCTTATCATACATTTGACAAGGGAAATCCTTCTTATCCTCCATCCACATCTCCTTCTTATACATTCATGCATCCATCTTATCCCACAGTCATGCCTTACACTCAATATTTTCACAACAATACTACTAGATACATCCCTAATCCCAATCCACAATCTCATTATCCTCCAACCCATGTTTAGATCCCTAAACCTAGTCCTCCATTTCCTCCAAACCATCACCATGATCCCCATGCTATTGCTAATCTACCATCCACTCTATCCTTCCCATCTACCCCATCTTATTCCAATCTACCATCTCCCATTCCTACCTACATTAACACATATTCCATACCCCAATCCATCCCTCCTCTCCTATCTGTTAGTCAATCAAGTTTATAGGACATTGCCACACCTACCTATGTGAACTATATCACCATCCCATCTTCCCACCATTTGATATGTAAGTCTCCAGGGAGTTTCACATGGAAGCCATTACAAAATCCATCTCTTACATTTGATGAGTCATGTTATATCACTCCCCCATGGGAAAACACTACTAATGAAGCCCTTCCATCTCCTGCACCCAACATTCCTCTTGCATATCCTCTACCTATCATTTCCCTTCTAAATCCCATACTTATTGATCCTCTTCCACCCCTCACACCCAACATTCCTCTTCCATCTCCCACACCTATTATTTCCCTTCCAGATCTCATAATTTTTTATCCTCTTCCATCTCCTAGCACCATTGAAGTCCACTCATCCGTTGAATTCATCCAATCTTCATCTCCATATTCTCCTCCTGACACTATCCATACCCCACCCCATAAACCTCATGCATCCACCCTTCTTCCCTCTCTAACAAAATCAACCATCCCTCCATCTAGCCCATTTGAAGAATCTCCCATCCCTCCATCCAACCCATTTGAAGAATCTCCCATTCTTTCATCCAGCCCATTTGTAGAATCCATCCATCCATCCAACTCATTTGAAGAATCCATCCATATATCCCCCATCACACCATCCACATCAATCCAATCATGTCAAGACCTTTTCCAAAAGAATGTTGAAGTATCCATTGACTTGATTGAATATTGTATCGTTCCCTCCACTCCATATCAAGATCCTAACATCCCACTCCATCCATTACATGATCCATAAAATCCATCTAATGATCCAGTGCCATCTAGTCCTTCAAAGCAAGATCCTCTCATTCTATCTATGCCATCTCAAGATCTATTCCCCTATCTGAGTCAAGATCCCAGCATCCCATCCCCTCCCCTTCATCCTCCTTTATCACCTCAAATTACAACTATCCCACTACCGTTACTCCATCACCTTGGTCCACTCACATTCATCTGCAGTGGTTTTCTTAAAACAGAAGAAATCAGTTACATCTCCACCATTTGCCATCCACCTGATAATAGACTCACATCTTGTTCCTTCACTAAAAAGTATCCTAACTTGACTCAAATGCTAAAAAAATTTAATTATCAAGGTAAAGGTGCAGACATAAATGAGAAAGGTACCTTGGATCCCATTCAGGTTAAAAGACATCCATGAACTTGTGGTATTGGTTACGCACCTAGAGGCCTTTCTTCCAAAATTGTTGATACAACTAAAACAAAGTTCATGAGTGCTTTCGAACCCTCCATCACATCTTCCTATCATCCCTCTAAATAATATAATGCCATCCCCCCTCCTCCATCCTTGTAACCCAAGACAACCTACCATATTCCTCCTTCATCCATTTTGGGCCCTTATGTCCCAAAATCTCATCCCACATCTTATCCCACTCATTCCTTCATCCATCAATCCCATATAAAAAATTCCACCCCTTTCATTAATCCCAATCAGGATCAACAAAGACACATACACATACTCTCTATCCACCATCCTACCTCCACCACTCCATCCATATTTCCTCCATCTCATGCAAGTTCTCATATCTCTTCTAAAGCTACTCAATGTAATTTGGATGCCAAATCACCAATGCATAAAGCTACAGATCCACAATCTAAAGATTGTCATGTTCACTTCAAACGACATGCTCTGGAAAAAGAAAATCCAATCAAAGAATGAAGTACATCCTATAGGCCACAAAATCCCACCAAAGCAAAAGCAAAAACTATGTAGATCCCAAAGCAAAAAGAGGACATGCATCTAAAATAAAAATCCATTGTGACATCCGAGGTTACTAATCCTCTAGCTGAGCATTTCTCTCCTCCATCTTCAAAATCTCTTTTGGGTCCTTATGTCCCACAACTTCCTACCATGATTCCTACATTGCATCCATAGGTTCCATTAGCTTCACATTCTCTCTTCCCACATCCCTTGCAACATGTGCCAATGTTGATCCTGACAACATCCCCTTATCCTACTCACTTTCCATCATTTTATCCAAATACTTCCAATTGTCATATCCCCTATCCCACATGTCTCCCCCTGCATAACTATCTCATACCTACATTTTCCTAAGTAACTCATCTCACATAAAGTTGTACCAACATATCTTGATCAACACCAAAAAGCAAAAAACCAGAATTTAAAAAAAAAGAAAAAAAGAAAAAACAACAAAAGAAGCAAAGAAAAGAAATAGAAAGAGAAATCAATTCATCCACTGGTGAAAACTTGGCAAACAAGAACCTTGGACAAGTACCATGATGAAAACCTGGTAAATAGGCATCATGTGTAGTTCCTCCATCCAGCTGCTCTTCACACTTAGGGGCAATTCCTTCTGGCCACCATCCTTCTTCCATCCATATCCTGTCTTGTCCTTTTCACTTCCTCCATCCTCCTTTGGATCTTGATGAGAAATATACATGCCACCATATCTACATTCTTTTGGACATCTCTTGACATCTATCTCTCATCTCCCATTTTTTATCCACTTATCCTTTTATCCACCCATCCTTCCTTCCATCTATCCTTTTGCACAATCTTCCTCCCTTATCCACCCTTCATCCTATCTTTCATTCACCTCCTTCATATTCTTGTTATCCTCTATTCCATCCTATCATACTCCCTCCTAATGCTTCATCACATGCATGACCTGTGCTAAGTGGGGACATTCTATTCCTTGGTGATGTACTCCTTGAAGACCTTCTCATATCCACCTGTCATTTCCAAATCCTCCTCTCCTATCCATAATCCTTCAGCTATCCATCCATTCGTCTACTAAAATCCTTCCATCCAACACTTCCCTCTCTACATTCCCCTGACATCTCCTCCATCTTCCAATTCCTCCTTTCATATATCCCATCACTTGTTTCTTCCCTTGTAATTGGTATCTAGCTCTAGGATATCCTCATGCACCCAATGCCATCCATTCCAATCCCAATTCTCCCCGTGACCTTCCATTGCATGCAAATCCTATCCACATCCTCCAGCTATCCAAAGTCAAGAAACAATCAACCCATCCAAGTACACCCTTAGCCTTGCTGCAGGATTTGATCACAATCCAGTCATTATCATTGGGATGCATACTTCCCAATCCTTGTGTTTTCTTTGGGATTACATCATTCCCACATCTAGAGTACCCCATCCACTTTTTCTCCATCTTGGCCTTTAGTTCCAATCAGGGAAACATCATGCATATCTGCCTCATCTCATCCATTCTTTCTGAGCTTCCTGTGCTTTTAGTCTGTATTAGTCTTGAGTCTGGTCTCGCCTGTACATATATCACATCCTTGGTGGGTCTCCTTACAGAAAGTGATCCAGTTCCATTCTGAATCCCATGCTTCAACAAGTTCCTTATGATGAAATCCTATTTCAGCAATTGGATCATCCTCACATATTTGGCCAATCATATTCACACTTGACATCTCCATGGAAATGGGTCCTTGAGGATGTATCCTTCCTCTCATTGACCTAAATCTAATAATCTTTCTGGAAATGAGTCCTTGAGGATGTACCCTTCCTCTCATTGACCTAAATATAGATCATCATCATCATTGGGTTCTTGTAGGATGTATCCTTCCTCTTGACCTAATCTCAATCCAATCATCATCCCATATCATTGATCTCTCTGGAAAAAGGTGTCTTGTAATTGAATTTTTGATCTTGATATTTGATTTTGGTTCTTGATTATCATTCCTGATTCTTTTCAGTTGTTATCCTCCTCAAAGTTCCCATGATTATTTATATCATGGTATGCTATGAATGGATGCAGCTACTATAGGGAACTTGATATATTTTTTTTCTACTTGTGAGTTAGTCAGATATGACCCTTTCATGTATGTAATCCATTTGGTTTCTCATGCTGCACTTGGGAAGTGTCATTTGCTTGTGGTATTTTCCAGCATCATTTCCACCATGGCTCTTCTGGGAATCATGTGTGATGCTGAGGCAACCCCCGCATGTCTATTTTATCAGTCCTCTGCAACACTGGTGACAAGGCCTCATGTTCCTAGTAACCGTGGCATGGTCTCTAGCATTGCAAAGCATTTCCTTTTCAGTCCAATCAAATCCCATCTGTAGCAAAGCAATATTTTTTAGTCCAATCAAATCCCATCCACAGCAAATCCATCCCTTTTAATCCAATCAAATCCTATCTCAAACCTAACCCTTCATCCTTGATGCAAACCTGACTATCTCATCCCTCATTCTTCTATCCCTCCCTTCCTTTTTCTTCTTTCCTATCTCTCTTGGTTGTCTTTTCGAGATGCCGCTATGGCTTCACCTTTTCTCCTTGTCACCCTCTTGAGGGGGAATTATCCTGGTCATCCTATTCTAAATCTATCCTAATCATTACTTTGGGGAAACTTCATTGCCTAAGTCTACATCTTCACGTTGTCTATTATTTTAAACGTCTTTGAAATAACATTATTCTAACACTATGTCGAAGAGAGGCAACATGTAGACACCTAAATCTGATTAACCTAATTAGATCATATTTAGTGCCTTCTAACACATATCAGCTAAGTAATTAAGCCTTACTTAATTGACCTATGTCATCCCCTAGCCCTAATTAATTCAATTAATTGGCTATAGTCCCGATTAATTATTAAAAGCAACCAATAGCTTAATTATTAATTAAAACCCTATTCCCCTATTATTGAATGAATATTTTATTTATGTAATTCAATTTATTAATATTCCCTTTAACCCCTAACCTAACCTATCTCAACCACCTAACTCAGAGTTCAAACTAATCCCAACCTCTTTACCCATGCTAATCCTAATCCTATCCTAAACTCTCCCTAATGATGTCACATTCCTAATCTTTGGATTAGGAATTCAATACCTTCCCCAAAGTCAACTTTCTCAAGCTCTATATTATCCCCTCACCCATGCCTCATTAATGTTTCTTACACCCCTCATTAAGGCTCTTACACCCTCATTAATAGCCTTATCTCCTAAAGTCTCCTCTCATCCCCTTGGACCACTTCCCTAAATGGTCACATTAATCCCTCTTTTTAACCCAATCATATTGTGACACTTGTCATCATATGATGCGCTTGAAGAAGCACAATCCATGTGCTCTCTTCTAGGTGCGTCTATACCTCTCTTCAGGATTGCATCTTGACCCTTGATTCCTCACCCATTTTCTATAAAAGAAACTTATTCCTTCAAAATTTCATCCACCTCCCATGTAGAGTTATAATTCCATTTTTATTCCATAAGCATCCATTTTGAAGCAATATCCATCTTGAACCATTGAAGAAATTTTTGAGAATACATCCCTTAAGCATGGACACATCAAAGTATCAAATGGAGTTGGAATAAGTTTGTAGGAGGTTTGCAATCTCTTATTTTAAGCTTATTTTAAGTTTCATTTTATGTCTTAGCATTTGAAGGCATTATATTTTTCCATTAGTATACACAAGGAAAAACATGATCTACACCATTGGTTTACACTACACCAACAGACAGGGCACAACAATACCCGACACCAAGGTTACTCAATACTGCAAAGTTCAAAGAATCCTGAATAATAATATTTAGTGTTATCTGATGACAAAAAGGTTAATGGAACCTGATAGATGAAGGGAACCTGACGATCAGTTCAACAAAGGAACACCTATAGACTTTTAGTTCAACCTGACGACCAAGAACTGACAGTCAGTTACATCCCACAAAAAGTGGATCTGACTTTCCATGTTAGATAAATCACTGAAATTGTATTTATAGCTTCTTGATTTGATTTTAAATCCATTATGTGTGGAGGAAGCAATGTATTTAATATTGTTTTAATTAGTTTTACTGATTTAAAACATGCAAACTAAAGATCAAGGTCAAGTTGTAAACCTTGGATCTAAGAGTTAACATTGTAATGCATGATTCTAAGATAGGTCAAATACTTGTATAAATAGATGCTCAATCTATTGTAAACAATTGTTTTTCAATGAAGATTGTAGCCATGGAGAGCATCTAGAGACTAGACAAGAGAATTCATGCATAAGGACATAAAAGAATCAAATCAGTTTCAAGAACAAGAACACAGGATACCGACAAGCAGAGAAAGGTATCAATTAGTCACTTAAGGTGATATTATTATTATGAGAACTTTAATGGATATGTAATCAGAAATTCTAGATTGCATACAGTCAGGTTAATCATATGTACTCATTCTAACAATTGTAGTACACATAATAAATCCTTTCAAGAAAGGTGGACTTAACAGTCCTATTGTAAATCTCTTAACTGAGTGTACACTTTTCTAAAGCTCTTAACAGAGTAGATCTTAACTGGTCTCCACCTTAATACTCCTAATAGGGTAGATCATCAGAAGTGATCAATTGTAAGCCTTTACTGACTCCCTTCCTTTTTTTAGGTAGTGAATTTTTGTAGGTGCCATCCCCACCGCAGTTTTTACTTCCTAACATGAGTTTTATGTGATATCATATCTTGTGTTATGTGTTTATTACTTTCATGAATGTTTCTATGAATGTTGTAAACTATTAAAGATTATGAATTAATACTACATGCATAAGAAAGAACAACAGTAATGGTCGGTAATGAAGTAATGAATGATTACTAAAGATGAATGGTGAAAAGAGTTAAAAGTTTTAGAGGTACTAATTCACCCCTCCCCTCTCAGTATTACTTCCCATTAATCCCAATAATTGGTATCATAGATAAGTATCTTTAAGGAAAATATTAAAGGCTTAAGACAAAAGATCATACAATGGAGAAGTACAAACTTGATAAGAATATTGAGAATAAAAAGCTTGAGATAAAGATGTTCCATGAATAGTATAAAGAAGTGAGAATAAAGATGAGAGAACTGCTGGATGAGAGGAAATGTATGGCAACCCGGAGCAATGAAAAAAATTATCAAGAAGAAGAGATTCTAGATTTCTTTGAATCTTCAGGATCCAATACAAGTAATACATCAAATACATCAGAAGATAACATAAAAAATATGAATTAGATCAATCAACATCTAACAGAGAAAATAAAGATGCTAAAAATCGGTCAAGAGAGCTAGATGGTAAGAATGATTGATGTGATGAGTTCTGCTAGACAAGCTGAAACAAAAAGAACACTAGCTACTAATGACAGGAGGAAGATTATAGAGAAACTATAAGAAAAGGAGTTAGAGATTCAGAGACATGCTGAGCATCACCATGAGCTCACAAATAAGATTATTCTTATGAGTCAAGAAGAAAATAGAATGAATGTTGAACTCATTGAAAGAATTTAGAGTATTGGTGAAATAAGATAAGAAAATGAAAAACTAAAGCATGAGGTTAGAATTCAGAAACAACATAATGAATTTATAAGAAAGGATAAAGAAAGCAATAAAAGAATCGATGATTTTCTTGAAGGACAACAAAGAGTCAAAAACAACAAGGGTTTAGGCTTTACCAAAAATAGAGAATCATCAAATCAAGCCAATCCAAAGAATGTATATGAAAATCCAAGACCAAGAAAGCTGACATGCAAGCACTATGGAAATCAAGGCCACACATCAAATGTATTCCAAGGCAAAATGAAAGGTATTCCTAAATCTACATCTTTATTCATAGGATTCTATTATAAATGCAACAAGAAAGGACATAAAGCATATGAATGTAAGTCTAAGATGGAACAACCAAAGAAGGAAACCTACATGGAAAAATACTGTCCTACATGCAAGATGAATGGGCACACAAGTCTTGATTGCTGGAAAAAGAAAAGGCAAGCATGGAAGCCTACAGTTCAAGAAACTCCATATCAACCAAAGAGAATCGGTAATCAATATGTATGGGACTACAATACATAAAAAAACTATATAGCATGTGGTAGATATGGTCACATTGCTGCAAACTACATGAGAGCATGGACCAAAAGATCCAGAGGTTGGTCAAACCCCGGAATGACATGCTTACACTATCACAAAGTTGGTCATCTAAAAAAGGATTGCAAAGACCGAATGACGGAGACAAGCATATATCCCAATGGAAAAACCATTGAAGATATCTAGAGGGCTAGAGACAAAATGTGGAGAAAAGCTTCAAGCAATGATGAAGCTAGACCAAGAAATGCAAATGGTGACACCCCATCCAATGGATCTGGTGACATCACCACTTCCACTTGAGCTAAACAAGTAATTATGAAACTATAGTACACCAAGTCATATTTTTCATTGGGTTCCATTATACAAATTGATAGATAGTCAAAATCTTCATAATAAAGATGCATATTATGTTACTTGTTTCAATTTTGAGAAAACAACCCCATCGGTATACACATACCAAAAATCATCAGTGAACATAATGGATGAGCTGTTTACACTTACCAGAAATTGTTGGTCAGCACATAAAAAGGTTAAGTTACCAATGTAACCCAACACCCTTCGGTAAGAAGGCAAAGTTACAAAATTGTCATGATAGAATACCGATATCCATCGGTAAAAGCAGAATTGTTAACAATAGTCTCGAGGATTATGTCAACACCGATGATGAATTTAAAATTCCTCCTGATGAACTTCATCTTCATGTCCTGATGAGTCATTGAACATTTATGTTAAATACTTAGGGAAAAAAGGGCTATAAATAGACGACAGGACAACTTCATTTTGCACCCGTGATTTGAAGAGAAAGCAAGAGTGAAAATAGAGCGATTGAAGAGTAGAAAGTAGAGCGTCCTCAAATTGATCTAAGCACAAAGAAAATAGATCTTTCATCACTATCATGGATTCAAGTAAGTATTAAGGGCACCAAAAGATCTTTGTAGTTATTTTTCAAGAAAGCCCTAGATTTCAAAAAAACCCTAAAACTTGAAAAGTGATGGCAACCACCTCAAGAACCGCTAAGATCAAAAGTGATAAAAGGAATATGGTTAAGTTGATTAAAAATAACACATGTGTAGAGACCAAATATAAGATATTCCTGGAGATTGCATCGCAACCTGATGAAACTGACACATTTTCTAAAATTCCGCCTAGGGTTTTGCTCATAGAAGACGTTAGGTCCTATATTCACTGCAAGATTGCCAAAATTGGAGATCTAGAGATGGATGAAGCTTATAAGAAGATTTGTGATGTAGAAGGAAACCTAAAGGAAGATCACAAACACTTAGAGGTCAAAGGGATAACTAATGCCCTATATTTCCTGAGGGATTTCAAGACCGACTGGATTAGGTTGGTGCTTAGCAGATTGTATGACCAGAAGTTCTGGTTGGATCAACCCAAACAAATAACCAAGGATGTCCTTCATGCTATCACTGGTTATCCAATAACTAACAAGCCTAAGGCTCACAAGCATCCCTCCAGGCTAGAAGTCAAAAAACTCACAAAAGCTGAATGGGACAATAGAGGACTGAAAGTAAACACCATCACCGACGAGGAACTGAGGTTCGGTGCATGTGTGATTGGTTATAAAATATTTCAAGCAACTAGGTTAAATAACATATCTACAATGTTAGTAAGCACGACTTACAAGATTGTAACCAAGGGCATATAGATGGATCTATGTGAGGTCTTGTTGAAACAACTTGATGAAAACATGAACACATTAAGGTCCACAAAGACCAACACATGTAAGTTTGGCTCACTTATCATGTGTATCTTTTTCTTTTTTCAAGAGTACTTTCCTTCAGTAGGAAAAGTAAAGTGGGACACTACAAAACTAGTGACATTATAGATTAGTGAACTAATTAAGTCACTAGGAGATAATTTTGAATCTGTTATGACTACATACTTCCTTGAATTCAAGGAAAAGATGATGGAAAGGAAAAGGATCCCTAGACAACTTGTAGAAAAACATAGGGATGAGATATGTTTTATGGTGGACACAGATTTCACCCACATTAAACTGGTTGTACAAAGAACAGCTTGGTTAGCACCACTAGATTATGAAATCAACATAGATCATGCTACAAATGCAATTGATGCATTAATCAATGAGCCTATTGAAAAAAAACAACCAAGGTTTGGAACCTATGAAGAGGCCAGATCAAAGATAAAAAGAGGCCTAGAAATAAAGAAGATTGTAAATAAAAAGGATAAGATGGTTAATAATCTCAAGAAGATTCTATTGGTTACAGAGGAGGAACAAGAACAACCAGAGGAAACTGATGAACATGGCACCATTGGAGAAGGACAAGATGAACACATATCAGATTTCGAGGAGAATGAATCTGATACACCTCCACCTCCTACAAAGAAGTAGAGGAAAATGAGTCAAACTGCTAAAACTAACACCACACCTCCTAAGAAAGGTCAAGTAAGGACCTATAAGAGGAAGGAACCAACAACAAAGCAAACAAATCAGCAAACTGTAAAGGCAACACCCCCAAAGAGGAGAAAATGTTAGAATAGTCCCAAAGGATAAATGAGAGGGGGGGTGAATCCGTTATCAATAACTTTAATTCTTTCCTTCTTTAACTTCAGAATACAACAAAGTAAATTATTAATCAGATAACACAGTACACAACATACAATTTGATTACGGGGAAACCAAATGGTAAAAACCCTAGTGGGAATTAGCACCCACAATGAACTATACTTGTTTATAGTAATCCCTGCTAGAAGATATTTCAACCTTGCTAGGAGTTGTACTTTACAATGCAATAGGTATAGTGACCTGGTTAAGGGTCAGACCCTGTTAGGATTCTTTTACAAATAACCCTGTTAGGGGTGGTGGACTCACTGTCCAAAAGCTCACTACTTGATGGTGAAGGCTACAACCTTTTGTATAATAGATATGTACTATATCTGATGATGAACTATAGAGTAGACCTGCTATCTTGATTAGTTCTAGTTTATTACAATCTTTCACTTCTTCTTCACATAGACTCTTGATGAATGAACCACATCTGATATTCTTCTCTGAACATCTTCTATCTCTTTTCGTATCATTCATACTTGGTGTATCACAATTGACTTTCTATAAGTATCTTTCTCAAAGTATGAGATCATGGGACCTGTAAGAAAAATCTTCATAACATCCTTATTGGCTCTACTAAGCACGCAAGCATAATTACAATCGCGCAAGTATAAACTGAATAGATGTGACGCTTCACTAAGTCGGCCTCACCAAATTAACTCTAACTTTGCAATATTATTGAAACATGTTTGGTGCCTTTAGATGAATATCATTAACTCATAAATAATCATGAATACACACATGCATATCCTAAAGATAGGTGAAAATCAAGAAACACGTTACATACATCGACTCTGAATAGACGCTCTTCTAGAACTGTAACTGCCAATAACAGAATTACACAACTTGACTAAAACATCATATCTGGATCTGCGTGTATGAGCATAACATAATAAACATGTAAACAACATGTATCTAACCATGCAAGTCTTCATTTCATCATTCTGATAAGTACATACATAATTACTACTATGTATTATATGTTGTCATCAATGACAAGCATACAATCAATCAACTGCTCAGAATCAAATCTCCAACAGAAAAAGAATGGTCAGAACTAAGGCTGACATAGAGGATTCTAAAGAAGATGAACCTGATGTGGTAAAGAAGAATTACAAGTGTCAAACAATTGATGAGGTTGCTGAATCTATTGCTGCATCTGGCATAATGCATGACAAGAGAATCAAGCAATGGGATAAACTCAAACTAGAGGACCAAAATAAGACACAAGATGCCATAATAAGGGCAATGGTCAAGTACAAATGTGTACCAGCTGAATTCATCAACAAAATACCTAAAGAGATGGGTAGTAGAATATCCCAACAGTGGTCATATGCTCTACAGACCAAGAGAGAATCAAGGGAGAGGGTACTTGTCAAACTAATGCCTCCCGAATCTAAAATTGAAGAAATCAAAGAGATTATGAAGAAGCACTTAGGCAAGTTTGTAGCCAAGATAAGGGCTTACAAAGTGCTTGAAGATCAGTTTAAAGAGCTAGACAATATGACTGAAACAAAATGGAGACATCTATTAGATCTGCCAGCAGAGTCAACAAGTCATGAGGAAAAATTACTTCTCACCAACACACCTCATAGAGAGGAGGATAAAGACAAGACGAGTCCTCAACACATTTCTTTGGATAATGTTGAAGAAATGGAGAAAATTGACTTGGACAAAGTCATGGATGATCCTGACATTCAAGACATCACAAATTATGACTCTGATAAAGATCCATAGAAGAAAGATGATGTTATATTCATAACACTTAAGGATCAGGGACAACAACAATATTTGCAGACATCAGATGGTAAAGAAATGGATGTTGCTGATGAAACATTATAGGAAACTTCAGTCATGGACTTAATAGAACTAGACCCTTTAGAAAAGATACAAAAAGATGAGGATTTCACTGCTCTAAATGATCAAACCAATGAGTCAAACACCACTCTGGATACAACCCAAACTACCACTCAAAGAAATATGCCTGTATTAATGAAGGTAATCAATATATTAGAGGGTAACGATGGATGTACTGCAGAGGACATAAGCACACCCGAGGACAAGGGTGAGGATAAAGTAGAAGACACCACCGATAATACAAAGGACACAACTACAGAAAAGGCTACAACCAACAATCAGAAAGATAACTCTACTGATCAAAATAAAGAATAAACACAAAAGGTAGAGGAGGACAAGTAGAAATATAAGAGTGAAGAAGAAAAGAAGGATGAGCTAGAGAAGAAAATAGAAGAAAAATCTACATAGACACCCAAGGTGGATGGAGAGACATCTTCACCAAACCGATAGGTGCACCCTGAGCAGAAAACCCAAGAAGCATCTTCTACAGAGCCTTTACCAAGAACTTTAGAAAGAACAAATGAACTAGCAATGGTAGCTCATACATCTGCATCCCCACATGTCTCAAAGAAGAAGAAGAACAAGCATAAGAATCCAGTAACTCTGGATGAAATAATTGAGATACCAGTTTGTGATCTGAGGACATTGGATCCAACTGAATTGACTAAATATGCAAAACTCTGTGAGAGAAAGGCAATGCAAGACAAATTAAGGAAAGCCACAAAGGAGGCAAAGGTACTAGAAGTGGCAAGAGGGATACTTCAAAAAATAGTACTGGATGTAGATGTTGATCAGACAACCCTGATTCTTGATCAACTAGTGGTTCTCATAGAGGCAATCACATCACAGAACATCGATGCTAAAAAGGTCATGGAAGAGAGACTTAAACATAAGTATGAGTTCAAGCTAGCTGACAAGATAAGCCAGGAAGTGGCACTGAAAAAGGTAAAGCTTTCCGAATTGATTAGCACAATAGATCCAATAATGTTAAAAGCTATTACTTTGATACAAAAATTGTGTACACTTGATCAACTCACACAAGAGTATACCAACAAGATAGTACAAATTGATGCTGATCTTAAGACAAGTGCACAAAGTCTCACAAATAATGAAGAGGCAATTAATTGCACAATGAGCAACTCAAACATGCTCAGAAATTGGGATAGGACATATAGATTGCAGAGACTAAGTACAAAGATGAGGTAAATGAGGTCCAAGCTCAACTCTTACTGACACTTTCAGTACTGCAACAACATGTGACAGAGGCAAACACACTAATTGCCACCCCCTAAATGTCTGTCCTAGACAACATTTATGATATGCATGCAAGGCTAGATCTAGAGCACAGAGCCCTAGAAATACTAAAAGAAAAATGGGAGAAATTTCTCAAATATATCAAGACAACCCATTCTCATATTCTTGACACATTGTAAGTTGCACATTTTTGTCAAATTTTTGGCATCTTATGAGTTGTACATTTTTGTCGTGAGTATAAATAAAGGGGGAAATGATATGTACAGTTCAATTAGTATAAAAGGGGAAAATGAAAAGAGAAAATGCTATGTACAGTCATACAACTAAAAGAGAAAAGAACAAGGAATGTATAGTACAAAGGCAAGTATACATATGTACATATATACTTATACTATACCGATGCATACAGTTAGGGGGAGTCATATAATGACAAGGATATAGACATGGTGTACATACTAAACACTTTAGTATTGTCCACATATCAATTTTTGATACTAATGTAAAATGGGGATATTGAAGGAATTATATTTTTCCATTAGTATACACAAGGAAAAACATGATCTGCACCATCGGTTTACACTACACCAATAGACAGGGCACAACACTACCCAACGTCAAGGTTACCCAATACTACAAAGTTCAAAGCATCTTGACAAACACTATTTAGTGTTATCTGAGGAGAAAAAGGTTAATGGAACTCAACAGATGAAGGGAACCCAATGATCAGTTCAACAAAGGAATGCCGACAGACTTTTAGTTCAACTTGACGACCAAGAATTGACAGTCAGTTACATCCCACTAAAAGTGGATCTGACTTTCCACGTCAGATAAATCACTGAAGTTGTATTTATAGCTTCTTGATTTGATTTTAAATCCATTATGTGTGGAGGAAGCAATGTATTTGATATTTTTTTAATTAGTTTTACTAATTTAAAACATGCAAACTAAAGATCAAGGTCAAGTTGTAAACCTTGGATCTAAGAGTTAACATTGTAATGCGTGATTCTAAGATAGGTCAAATAATTGTATAAATAGATGCTCAATATATTGTAAATAGTTGTTTTTCAATGAAGATTATAGCCATGGATAGCATCTAGAGACCAGACAAGAGAATTCATGCAGAAGGACAGAAAAGAATCAAATCAGTTTCAAGAACAAGAACACAGGCTACCGACGAGCAGAGAAAGGTATCAATCAGTCACTTAAGGTGATATTATTATTATGAGAGCTTTAATGGATATGTAATCAGCAATTGTAGACTGCATTTAGTTAGGTCAATCATATGTACTCATTCTAACAAGTGTAGTACACATAAGAAATACTTTTAAGAAAGGTGGACTTAACAGTCCTATTGTAAATCTCTTAACCGAGTGCACACTTAAATCAGTGTTACTAAAGCTCTTAACATAGTAGATCTTAAACGATATCCACCTTAATACTCCTAATAGGGTAGATCATCAGAAGTGATCAATTGTAAGCCTTTACTAGCTCCCTTCCATTTTGTAGATAGTGAAGTTTTGTGGATGCCATCCCCACCGTAGTTTTTACTTCCTAATAGGAGTTTTCTGCAATATCATATCTTGTGTTATGTGTTTATTACTTTCATGAATGTTTCTATGAATGTCTCAAACTATTAAAGATTATGAATTAATACTACATGCATAAGAAAGAGCAACAGTAATGGTCGGTAATACAATAATGAATGATTACTAAAGATGAATGGTGAAAAGAGTTAAAAGTTTTAGAGGTACTGATTCACCCCTCCCCTCTCAGTACTACTTCCCATTAATCCCAACAACATTTGTGTAGTTTATATTATTATTTTTAGAGTGTTTTAATTTGTTATTATGCTCCTTTACACCTAATTTTCATAGCTTACAATTATATGTTAGTTTCATTTTCATAGCTTAAATCTTTGCATAGAAATTTAGATCATCTTAGTTCTTGATTTATGTTAGTTTGATTTAGCTTGCACTCCATTTTAGCCTCATCACTCTCATAATTTTATCACTCTTGAAAACTAGCTCTTCATACTAGTTTTGTGAGCTCTTTAATCTCCATTTTAGTTTTTATTTAGCTTCATATTCATCCTTGAAAGATTGTATCATTTGGGGATAATCTTATTGTGTTTGGAGAGCACACTCGCAAATATCCATAATGAATAAATCAAATGGAACTTGGGTGCTTCCATTTTAGTTCAATCGGAGGTTATGTGTTGAGTTTATTTATGCATTTCATGTATTTTTAACTAATGTTTGATTGTTTATGCCTGCCTACATAGAGTTGGATTTTCACAAATATATTTTGGCACGCCTAGTGAGACACACATCCCTAAAAATTATCAAACCTTTTTCCATTTGACTTGAAAACATGTTAGATTCACAGATCTATGTTTGTATTATGTATAGAGGCATTTCCACTCCCTAAATCATTGTCCAACATCTCTGGTCTACACTATTGTTTGCACTGATATACCATTAAAACTATCTTTCATGTTTTCTAGTTTGGTCTTTTGGTGTTTCCTTTGTATTTGATTAAATGAGCATTCAATTTTTTCATAGTGAGAACCTTTTATGAAACAAAATGTTGTCTAAAATTTGAATTTTTATTGAGCAAGGGAGAATTGGTATCTTCTGCATAAAATTTCGGCTGACATCTACATTATGGATCACCATTTGGAATCTACACCAGGAAGTCATGTTAGTGCTGGTAAGTGAAGCTATAACAATTTTTTTCTTTCCAACTCTATTTTTTCATTCTATCATTTCTTTCTTATTATGCATAAACTGACATCTCTGCTTGCACTAGCGTTTGTACTCAGTTTTTTTTGTTTTTTACAATTTTTTATTGATATATCCTAATACTAACACTTGGTACAACTTGTTTTCGAATGTCCAAGACCAAATGAGTAAAAAAAACTACTAACACCTTTGTAGGATTTATCTTAAGTTTTTGGTTATTTCTCTTTGCCTTCATTTAATTTAGTGCACCTAGTTGCTTAATTAGGATTTCAATTTGGAATAAACTGTGTGTCTTGCATGTTTGGAGATCCTTGTCGATGGAGGTACTCCCTTCAAGGTTCTTGTTTTGTTTAGTTAAGGCTATCACAATATTTTAAGTGACACAAAGAATAAAATATAGTCATATCCTCTCCCCTCACCTTGGCAGACCTTGGGTGAAGAGAAGGATTATCTTATTCTTTCTTCTAGAGAGGCCTATCTAGAGGGACCACTTCCCCTTTAGAGGATAACCGCAAATCAGTAAACACCCTGGTTGGTATATAAGTAAGATATTGAACAAAACTTATCGTATCCCTCCAAGCTTGGGTGTTGTGTTTGGATGATAGTTTGGATCGGGTGAATAGTGCCTAAGGAGCTGATGTGGGCTACTAGACACTTAAGTTTGTCACACATGTACAATCAATTGGGGGGATGCCATGGATCTTACTAAAAGATGTTAACTAGTATCCTACTTGGTTCACCTCTAAACAATGACTTATTATAGTGAAAGGCAAGGAAAGAATCTCCCCCCAAGATTCCCATCATATGTGTCCTAGGGTATTGTGTTGTGAAAGAGATCTTTGTGACACGACAACAATACCTAAAAAAGGAAAAAACACGAGTGCTCTCTGGGGTGAAACTGTTGTGTGAGCTGAAAAACTACCAAGAAATGTGCCTATAATATTTAATCTTAAGTTGATTCCCTAAGGTATAAATTTATTGAACTGTCTTCATTGTTTTGACCTAGTAAAAACATAAATGACTTAAAAAATCCATTTTGAGCATACACAAAATGAAGTTTTACCAAAGTTATATAAGCTTTTCAAAAGTCACAAATTTCGTGTTTCCCATAAGGTTGCTTTGTCCCTTGCAAGATTGTTATTAGACCTATGTCTGCCAAGTCTGAATGTTCTATGGTATAGTTAGTGTCTTCAATGCCTTTGATGAATGTTGAATTGAGTTCTTTCCATTGAACAAAATCTGAACAAACAAGTCAAACAAATAGTCATTTGGTCAAGATTTTTTCCCTATTAGTCCATAATTGCAATATTTCCATGATCCATGTCAGATTTAGGGAAGCATAAGAAATCCAAAGTCTAATTACCCCTTGCCTACAAAGAGAAGAAAACTTCTGATAGGACCATAAGAAAAAACAACGTGTTATGAAAGAAACCCAAGTTTGTGCCCAACAAGCTGAGAGATATGACATGATGATATTCAACAACAAATTTTCCAATCTCATTGCCAAATTCCAAGTGAACCACAACTTTATTGTGCCCGCAAGAGAGACCTACAAAAAGAAAAACTAGACTTTTCCATCACTTGATTAATTTTCCATCATTCTAGTCTTTCATACATCTCACAATCTTCCCACTTTTGAATTAGGAGAACCATTATCCACTTGTAATTAAATCTTGTTGTCTTGATTTATCCACATCCAAATCAGAGTCAAGAACAACATAAGCAATCAAATAAATTTCTTCACACCTTAATCAATATCCCACCAATCTTTAGGTTTGAATATTTTATCAAAGTTTCATTGAGATCCTTAATCTCTAGCAATCCTAGTTAAATTTCATTACTTGAGAACATTGTCTATCTTGAGTGATTGATTTAATTAGATCAATAGCCTATTTTTTCTTGAGATCATTCATCTATCTCCAAGTAGAAGGAAGACATCATCAAAACATCCAAATCATTTTTATTAATAAGATTTCATTTCACTAAGGTTATCCAAAACCTTAATCATCTCAATCAAATCAAACTGAGACCCTAACCTCACAATCCAATCATCAAATCCAACATCTCTGATGCCTTTCCCTCACAATAAAAAATGTCCAACACATTTTCTCCTGGTTCTAAGTTCATCCTCCGTCCATCATCAAATATTTAATTCAATCCATTTCTAGACTTCATCTTTCATCCTTCATCTTTTTAAAGGTCACCATTGTATGGTTGTTCTAACTCTATCACAAGCCAAAAATATTAGGTGCGCTCAAGAAAACACAAACAATAATGAAGATAATCCCATGGCACACATGTTCTTTCAGAGCATCAAAGTATAAGCCATGGATATCACTAATGATCTTGATGAGAAATGATTAGTGGATCAACCTAAAAAATCTACTCAAGTGGATGACTTCCTTAAGGATCCATACAATTTAGAAATGGTTGAAAAGGTTATTACTCAAAATAGGGTTGAAATCTTCATGAACCTTGTTAAAAGTGGAGTCACGGTGCCCACAAATTTTGATGATGCCTTGATGTATAGAAATTTCACCAAGTCTTCTCATCTCGAAGACCAAAACAATGTGACGTCATCCCATGACAAGGGAAATGCTACTTCTAGTGGACCTTATACATCTTTGATAACATAAACAACTGCACAAGCCTTTCAAATAACACCATAATGCATTCAAAAAATCCTTAGTGTCATCCTACTTTGACCTCCCATACTAGTACTCATACTACAATGAACACATCTTCCAACATGGTTTCTAGTGTCTTGAATATTGGCCAAACTTCATTTCAACAAACATCATTCCCACAATCTACACAGTCATACTCGTCATCATTCTTGATAATCCCCACATCCACCATGAAGACGTACACTCAAAAAACATCCCAATCATATCAATACATTTCTCCTCCTACATCGGGATTTACATCATCTGCCTTTACATCATCACAACTCGGTGGAGGATAATCCTTTAGATCACAACTCACACATCACAATGCTCTTGATCTAGCTCAACAGGTCAATGATCTCAAAAGAATTGTACATAGAATATGAAATGGGGGGAAGAAGGAGTTCTCTTTTGATGAAATATGTCCCTACCCATTTGACAAATCAATCACCATGCAACTATTTCCCCCAAACTTTGAAATTCCTAAATTCAACAAATAAAAAGGGGAAATGTGTACGGTCCAACACCTTAAGGAATTGTATGTTGCATTCCAAGAGGCCACCTACAATGAAAATTATTTAAACAAACTCTTCACTAGGATTCTTGGAGGCCCTTCTCTTAAATGGTTCATGACCCTCCCTTATGGGTCTATATTGACCTTCTTTGATCTCAGAGATAATTTTGTTATGCAATATTCCTACAATATCGAACATCAGGCATCATTAAGTGACTTGTGCAACACCAAGAAAAGGAACGAAGAAAACTTTGACAATTTCCCAAAAAGGTGGAGACACCTTGCAAATCGAATGCATTGGAAAATACCTAAGAAACACTTAATTAACATCTTCACTAGGAACTTGGTATCTGAGATGTCATTCTAAATAAAAATGGCTTCACCTGACACTTTTGAGTCCATTGTTAAGAAAGGGAAGAAAATTGAAGATAGATTCTTGAAAAAGAGTACCATCAAACATTATACCCCATCTAATAATGAAAAGCCTAAGTTTTGGACCAAAAATAAAGGAGTTGTCAATGATGGAGTGACTGATGTAAAGCATGTTCAAAATGTATAAGCATCCAACCAAGGCAATAGAAACAATCACAATAATTGTAACAATGATGTAATCAAAACAACTCATCACAGTAGCAACAATCACAACAAAAACCAACTTGAAATCAATCCCACTTATTTCCATGCAAAAAAAAAAAACAATAACAATAACAAAAATTCCAATACACAATAGTGTCGAACATACACTTCTCTTACATAACCTCTCAATGTTATATTCTAAAATCTTGTCGATCAAAACTTGATGGAGTTCCTAAACACTGGACCAAATGAAAAGAATCAAACTAAGCCCACTTGGTACAAGGACAATGAGTACTGTGAATATCATTGCATCAAGGGTTACGATACCAAGAAATTCATGAAGTTGAAATTTTTTTTTCCAAGACCTTATCGATAATGGAAAGATTGAGGTTGAAGGATAAACACCATCATCATCAAATGCACAACTCAAGATTTATAAAAATCCTTTTCCTAAACATGATAAGAACAATGTCTCATCATCAAAGGTCATGCAATATGACTATTCCACCAACAACATCATGGGTTTTGACTCATTGTGTGGAAATATTGAGGAAAATAAAACCTTTGACTTTGATTCCCTATGTGGCCGCATTGAAGAATCCAAAAACCATGTATACACCCTCAAGCTTAAAGGTGTAAATTTTAATTCTACCACTCACAGAGCCAGAGTAACTATCCAATCCCYTACTACTCTAGCCCCTCTATCCACTTCCACTATACTAGCTTCACAATATGATATTTTGTCACAACTTGGGAAGACTCCCACACAAATATCCATCCTTGAGCTGCTTTGTACTTCACCGATCCACAAAGACATCTTTGAAAAATCTCTTCTTGAGTCACACATTCCTGAAAATATCAATGCATCACAATTTCAAGCCATGATTGGGAACCTATCTGCAAAACAACACCTTGTGTTCACAAATAACAACTTATGTTATCCTGATCTGTACCATAACAAACCCTTACACATTGAGGCCCTCATCCATTGTGATAAAATAAAAAGGGTCCTTATATATGCTAGATCTAGTTTGAATCTTTGTAATTAAAAAATTATAAGATAGTTAGATTCCCTGATGACCTTCTAGATATTTAAAATAGAATCAAAATCAAGGCCTATGCTGACAGAGAAACAAAATCCAAAGGTTTGACCACACTCCCTATTCAAGTGGGTCCTACATTGATTGAAACTACTTATCAAGTTCTAGATCTTGAATTTCCCTACAATATAGTCCTTGGAAGGCCATGACTACATATTATTTTAGGTGTACCTTCCACATTCCATCAATGTTTTAAGCTCCCACGTCAAGGCTGAGAGATCACTATTCCTGGGGATCCTGAACCCTTCCAATATTGAAAATGATTGGAAGCAAAGTAAACTTACTTTTTCCTACTAAATCATTTTTTCAGACCTATTTCTAAAGAGGAACCCATCAAATCCTCCATTGAGAAATCTTCCACTAAAGAAACTGACAAACCATCAACTAATGAGGCCACTACAACTAAAGCTCCTAAGGATAAAGAGAGGTTCAATGAAGAAAAGGTCCCTGAATCTGATAAGAAGGTTAAGTTCACTGATAAAGGTACAAGAGAGTACAAGTTTAAGAATGCCTTTTGCATTGGAAAATACCCTCTATCTCCAAATTCCCATGGTCGACCTTCACAACTCTTTCCTAAGAAGAAAAAATGTACCATGGAATGTAAGAAGACCACTTTATTACATTGGGGATCCCTTGGTGATGAACACATGGAATCAAACATCCTATCTTGGCTATTTAAAGATGCATAAGATGAACCAGTAAAAATAACTAAGGGAAAATATGTAAAGTCCACTCCCATTATTGAAATTATGGGATATCATGGAACAGGCCTCAGTGCAAAAGAACAAAGTATGAAAGAGCCAATCAAAGCAACTGACTATCCTCACGGTAGAGGATTGGGCTCCCTAGAGACTAAGGTTCCCTTAACTGAGTCCTATGATATTTCTTCTAATTTAGAACCCAAGGAGGAATTCTATGAAGTTCCCTTTGAGTACATTGAAAATTAGGTCATCGATACCAACTGTGTCCTTGCTATCACTAAAGTTGATCTTTCATCCCTTGGCCTCCCACTCAAACACTCTGAACTCATTGATTGGGACCAAAAACACTCACCACTAGCTTTGGATATACGTGATTTGGACGAGGCAGTATTAGCTCTCTTTTTCCTAAGAGATCTTTGTGACTATGAGCACAAAATATGTTACAATGATCAAGCCTACTTTAGTAGCCTAGTCAACTCTCTTAGTCGCAAAAGTGAAAAAAAGTAAAAAAAAAAAACAATAAAACATCCCCTAGTAAAAACCTTTCTAAGGAAACTTTAGATGAAGAAATAGATAAAATAAAGGATGCTTCTTCTAGTGAAAACCTTTCTAAGGCACTAGAAGAGGGAGAAGTTGACTTTTCGTTCATGTCTCTACCACAAGAAAGGTCTTAGATCCTCATCAAAGATATAGTTGAAGTAAATCTTGGAACAACCAAGAACCCTAAGATCACCTTTATAGAAGCATCACATAGTGACAAAGAGAAAGCCAAAATGGCTACATTTCTCTAAAAAGAACAAAATAATTTTTCTTGTTCTTATAAAGATATGCCTAGACTGGACCCTGATCTAGTCATACATTGTCTTGCTGTAGACCCTAAAATGAAGCATTTCAAACATAATCTATGCAAGACGCATCCACAAATAACACTATTAGTGAAAGTAGAGTTATAGAAGATGTTGAATGTTGAATTCATCAGACCTATAGATTATCCTGAATGGGTATCCAATATTGTACCAGTGGGTAAAGTTGTTGGGGGAATTCACATCTATTGAGATTCTAGTGATTTAAACTTAGCATGTCTGAAGGATGATTTTCCACTACCCAACATAGACATTATAGTGGATTTGACAATAGGACATGAAATGTTATCACTCATGGATGGATTGTCTAGATACAACCATATCAAAATCATAGAAGAAGGTCAATACAAGACTGCATTAAGTACACTTTGGGGTGCTTTCTATTACCAAGTCATGCCCTTTGGAATCAAGAATGTTGGAGCTACATATTAGCATGATATAATGACTATCTTTTATGACCTCCCACTTGAAATCATGGAAGACTATATGGATAAATTTTAGGAAAATCAAAGACTAGAGAATCACACATCATCTTCCTCACAACAATCTTTGACATGTTAGAGAAGTACAAGGTTCGACTAAATCCTAAGAAGTGTGTCTTTTGTGTACAATTAGGAAATTTGTTAGGCTAAATTTTATCCCACAGAGGAATTTAGGTGGACCCAAAGAAAGTAAAATCCATTCTAGAGATTCTACCTCCCAAGCCACTGAGACAACTTTACATCTTAAAAGGAAGAATTCAATCCATCCATAGATTTTTGTCACAGCTAGTAGATAAGGTTCATCCTTTTTCTCACCTATTGAGAAAAAGATACCAAGTTCCTTTGGGATTTCTTTGTGAGAAAGAATTTGAATAGCTCAAGAAGTACCTAGCTAATCCACTAGTGTTGGTACCGCATGTTCTTGGTTGACCTTTGATTCTCTACATCTCGACAACTACTATTGCACTAGATGCTCTCCTAGCACAACTAGATGATAATGGAAAAGAATGAGAAATATTCTACCTGAACAAAACAATAGTAAGATATGAGTTGAACTATACTCTTATTGAGAGATAATTCTTGGCTGTTATATTATGTACATAGAAAATTATTCAATACATGCAAAATAACAATACCTAACTCATTGCA
Source organism: Thuja plicata (assembly GCA_018584345.1). Lineage (NCBI taxonomy): Eukaryota > Viridiplantae > Streptophyta > Pinopsida > Cupressales > Cupressaceae > Thuja > Thuja plicata. The sequence continues at coordinate 533,101 of MU224910.1, forward strand.
AAGATTGATCCACTGAAATACCTTTTATCTAAGGCTGCTCTTACTGGTCATTCTGCTAAGTGGGTTATGATCTTGAGTGAATTCAACACCATGTATGTAGACATAAAATCCATTAAAGGACACATTATTGTGGATTATTTTGTAGAATATCCTATTATAGAGGATCATCCTATAGTAGCAAATTTTCTAGATGAATCCATCATGAATGTCACCCCGAGTATACAATGGAAACTCTATTTTAATAGATATTTTACACAAAAAGGATAAGGAGTAGGAGTCTTATTTGTGATACCAAAGGGAGACCTTATTCCTAAATCTTACAAGTTTACATTCACGTGCACAAACAACATTTTAAAATATAAGGCCTTAGTAACAGGACTTCGTTTGGCTATCCAGTGGAAAATACTAGTTTGCTTATCTTTGGTGACTCTCGGTTGGTTATCAGGAAAGTTAATGATTAATCTCAGATAAAATATGATAAAATTTTGGGCCTTATTATAGATTGGTTAAGGATCTAAGACAACACTTCATAGATATTATATTTCAATAGATCCCTCAAACCAACAACAAAGCTACTGACGCCATGACCACCATTGGGTCATTGATATCTATGCCAGAACATAGTTACAAGTGTGAGTTTCTTGTTGAGAACCTTATGGATCCTTCCTATGACATGTCAAAATCTAAAATGGTGTGTGATATTGTTGGTCCTGATTCTCCCTAGTACTAATAGATTTAATCTTACCTTCACAATGAGATTGTTCCGCTTCACCTTACACCTAACCAACACAAGACCTTCATTCGTCGCACTTCTCAAAACACTATCCTCATAGATAATCTCTTCTAAATTTTTTTTGATAGAACCCTCCTTAGGTGTCTTGATTTAGAAGAAGCTAAAACATCTTTAGAAGAGGTTCATCAAGGAATCCGTGAGGCTCATTCTAGTGGACTCGCTCTTGCAAATAAGTTGTTGTGAACATGTTACTATTGGCCGAACATGGAGTAGGATGCCTATTATTACATGAATAAATGTGTGCCTTGTGAGTAGCATGGATATTTGATACATGCATGAACCATCCCAATCCTATCAGCCCACCATCACACCTTGTCCTTTCTCCCATTGGGGGCTTGGCCTTGTTGTCCAGATATTTTTGAATTCCTCCAGTGGACACAAATACATAATTATCCCCACTGAGTACTTCACTAAATGGGTTGAGGCCATCCCGCTTACTTACACCACTGGAAAAAAAATTTCTAAGTTCATCTTGAACTACATTATCTATTATTATGGCATTCGTTAGGACATTATCATAGATAATGGGACCCCTTTCAAAAACAAGGATGTCACAGAGCTATGTAAGATGTTTGGCATTAACCAACATTGTTCCTCTAAGTACTTTCCACAAGGTAATGGTCAAGAAGAGGCTATAAATAAAACCATCCTGAAAATCCTCAAGAAAATAGTCGATGATGTTGGCCATGATTGGAACCTTCAGTTGAACCTTTCCCTTTGGGCCTACTGCACTTCTATCTGCACTCCCACTAGAGCCATTCCATTTTCTATTGTTTACAACACTGAGGCATTTTTTCCCATTGAGATCAAGATTCCTTCCCTCAGAATCTCTTTGAAATATATGTTATCTGATGAAGACTACCAATTTTATCGCTTGCATGATCTTGAGCTCCTTAATGAACATCACCTCAATGCCCCAAACCACCTCCATGCGTATCAATATATCCTACACTTAAAATTCAATAAAAAGATAAAACCCTATGAGTTTGAATTTGGTGATCTTGCCCTGTAGCACAACATGAAGAACCTCTAGAACCATGAAAACAAAGGAAAATTTGACTCTAATTGGTTGAGACCGTTTGTAGTTATAACTAAATTTGGACTTGGAGCTTATCAGATTACAACACCATAGGGAGATCCTATCTTGAATCCCATCAACATCCTACATCTGAAATACTTCTATGTGTATTATATTATAGATTCCCTCCTATTAAATCACAAAATACCAAAAAAAATAAAAAAAATACAAAAAAATGCAAAAAAATCAAAAAATCAAAAAGTAAAGAGAAATAAGTGTCGAATGGTGCAAACCTTGTAATCAAGCACCTTGGAAAAGTACCATGGTGAAAACCCACCTTAGGAACCATGCATAGAAAATTTGGATGCATCATCTATAAGTTTCACTTTCCACCATACCACCCATTTGTAGATTCCTACATCCCCACTTCATATTTGTGCGAGAATCCTGTCGAGTTCCATTTCATTTGAATTGTCCTGCTAGTTGAATTCCACTTCCACTTTCACTTCCTTTCATTTCACCTCTTTCACCCCACCAACCCTCTCACCACTTCATGACAAGGTGTTGTTCATGATCATAATAAGGATCCAAAACCAGTTTCACATCGACCCATTACACTGAGCTTTACCCCATCACATTGAGCTTTACCCTATTACACTGAGATTATCATATACACTTTGACCACATGATTTTTTTTAACCAAATCAATTATGAGATCAAATCTCCTAGTTAATTGTTTATTTCATAGATATTGCCAATGAATACCCATTTTGACAGTAATCAATCTTTATCCATTAGGATGCATCCTTCCAATGTCGACTTATCAATCTTCCATCACATAATATTTTTCAAAGAAAAAAATTTAGACCGAATGATTACTTGGTCATGATGCCTTTTTTTTATTTCATCTTTGCGTTTCAATAGAGCCTATTCATGATTGCCTTGATATGAAATATCTTGGTGTATATTGGTACACATGTCATTTGCATAATGTTATGTTTGTAGGTACTTTAGTGCATTTTTTTCGATCACGCAATTATGGTTATACATGCCTCACTGGGGGCAGGGTCTTGTGCACTTCCAAAAACCCCTAAAAAGGCTTAGGTGTACTAGGCTTCCTTGTGAGTGTCACTACATTAGTCCCACCATGATTTTTGAACTACATCTATGTTCCTAAATCTACCTTGTTTGTTTGAGAGTCTAGTCCACTCAAAGGAACCATGTAATCCACATTGTCTAGTATGTGATGCATACCTCCTTTTGCAAAATCAAACTAGGATGTTTTATCTAAGATTAAAATGATATAATCCCCAAAATCCTCTTTGCATTTAAGTTAGCTTCATTGTTAGATTCATGTTGCATTTTGTATTTTGTTTTCGGCAAGGCTCCTATTTATTCACTATCCCCCATCCTATCTAGCTAAATGTCTCTCCTAGTTATGTTGATACACACAAAACATGTCTCATTTTAGAGGTCTTAATTGCATTAGTTTGCATTGGTTAGCTTGCATGACTTGCATCTTTCATCCTCACTGCATTCATTTGCATATCATCTTCATACAATTAGCTTACATATCATATTAACTTGCATTAGATTGCATATCATATTTTACAACATTAATTTTCATATCATACTTAGTCCAATTAGCTTCATTTTTGTTGCATTAATTTACATATCATATTCATTGCATTAGGTTGCATATCATATTTATTTTCATTATGTTACATTGATTCATTGCATTAGGTTGCATATCACATTTAGTTGCATTTCTTTGCATTGATTAATTACATTAGGTTACATTACATATTTTTAGGTGCATTTTCATTATATTGCAAATCATATCTAGACTAATTATGTTGCATTCATTTATTTCATTATCTTCATTAGGTTCATTATTATCCACTTATCACTTAGATTCATTATGTATTTAAATTTTTTCTCATCCCATATATCATTAATCATTATGTTCATCATCAGATTTGTTGCATTTATTATCTATATAATTGATAATTAGATTCCTTTTGCATATCATTAATCATTACGTTCATCATCATATTCATTGCATTTATTATCTATATAATTGATAATTAGATTCATTTTGCATATCATTAATCATTACATTCATTTTATTAATCATTACATTCCTTTTTCAATTGTCTCATTTTTGAATTCATTATCCATCTCATTCATCATTTAATGCATCACATATATACGTAAAATCATAAAAATTTACATATCCATCACATCCATATAAAATATATCCATCATATGTATCCACATGCATACATCACATCATAAATACATGTACTTTCCACACATCATACATCCTCATAATAATCTATCCTTCATACATAGCATATACACATCATATGCCTACTCCATGATAACCTGCATCATAGAAGTTAGAATTGTACACCTGTTCGGATTCGTGGTTCCTTCGCTTTCCAACGACGAGGGTTAGTAGCAACAGTTTTCAATGAGGAAATCAACACAAAAAATAATAATGACAAATACTTAAACGTAATCAATAAAATATACAAGAAAATAAGAGAAAACAAATGAATGCAAACACAATCACTTGAAGCTTCTATTGTCTCTCTCTACTCCTTCTGAAACACTATTTTTGATGCCCAGTATTGGTGTGGGCAACGTCTATGACTTGAGAAGTGTCGATAATTTGATAATTGAAATGTGTGTGTGATCACAAGATGGATTGAATGATAGAACCAAACTGACGAAGTAATAACGCACGAGAGCTTAAAATCCTAGATGTTTGATCGCAAGATGGCTTGATGCTTGAACTAATTTGACAGAGTAATGACACATGTGAGCTTGAAATCCTGGATGTTTGATCGCAACATGTCTTGATGTTTGAACCAATCTGATAGAGTAATGGTGCACGTAAGCTTGAAATCTTGGATGTATGATCACAGGAAGTCTTGATGCTTGAACCAATCTGACAGAGTAATGGCGCACATAAGATTAAAATTCTTGATGTATGATTGCAAGAAGGCTTGATGCTTGAACCAATCTGACAAAGTAATGGAACTTGTAAGCTTATAACCTTGGATCCTTCACATGGTTATGAAGGGTTTGTTATATAGGAATTAAGAATGAGATGAACGATTGAGATCAATCCCAGAGATAGGAAGATAAACAGTTGAGATCATAGGGAACTGGAGAAGCCATCAGTAAACTCCACCTCTTCAACTGGGAGAGAGGAGATAGAGTTTGGTTAACTAAAGAGCTAATTTTGAGTTACCTTTTAGAATTGAAGAGGTGGGTGGAGTTACCCATGTGAACTGGAGAGATGGGTGGAGTTACCCATGTGAACTAGAGAGATGGGTGGAGTAACCCATGTGATCTGATTAAGGATTATCTCTTTGAACATAATTGATTATTTAATTCATTTATATAATTAAATTTTTCAACATGTGAGATAATTAAACTCTTTTTGATTTAGAATTGCTTTATTGAATGAAATTAAATTAATTTAATTGGAAGAGTTAAATTAGTAAGTTTAAATCTTTCAATTTAAACTATAGGAAATTGAATTTAATTAATTAATTAATGGTAATTAATCAATTAAGGTTAATTAATTAAATAAAATTAATTATTTAATTAATTTTGGGTATTTGATTAGATGATTTGGGGAATAAATTTAGAAGAAAATAGATGATTAATTAACGATTAAAAAACCATTAATTAATAGATGAAAATTAGTGTTTTTAATGTCAAGTCGCAAGTCTGTCCATTTTAGGATGTCTACATTTTCCCCTCTTTGATACAATGTGATTCATCACGTTGTGTCAAAGAATTTTCAGATTTGACCCTGCCCCAGCTTGCCCCAGTGACCGCAGGTGGACTATATGCCCCCTCAACAAATTAAGTATAGAAAATGCATCAGATGAACATTAATTTGTTGAAAATGTGAATCACTATATGATGATGATGGGTGAATTCCTATTTTATTTATGATGTTATTGATGATGGATGCATTGATTATATGATCTACTATGCTCATGTTTTGGATTTTCCTTATGCAATAAATGAATGCAATCCACTATGCACAAAATATCTAAGTAATGCATGTGTTAGTTAGAAGGAAGTTAGTTTGGAAATTTCTCTATGATCAATTGATAGATATGAATTGATAGAAAGGATGGTTGATGATTGATAGATATGAATTGAGAGAATGGATGAGTGACTCAAGTCACTGCCGCGTTTCCAATTTTTGTCATCATTGCATCTTTTTTATGAAATCCTGAATAGTGTAAAATGCATCCAGATCACATACCATCTGGATACCACTATAAACTCTTGTTAAATGGAAGGAGTAGAGAGATTGAATAGAAAGAGAACTTAGTGCACCCAAATATTGACCATCTAGGTTCAGCTATGTTCCCTGTTTGAATAGAAAGAGAGCCAAAATGATGGGGAGTTCACCTAACTCTCTGTGAATTCCTACTCTCTTCTAGGAATCTCACTTGGAATCCTATTCAATTCAGGACTCTCTCTAGACTCACACTTGAGTCTCTTAGGGCTACTCTCAGACCCTAACCAGAAGGACTTATCTTCCCTCTCTCCTAGGTTCCCTACCCACCGAAATATTTTACTTCTAACTGAATCTTTCTCTTCATGACTAAATTCATTACAGTCATGCACCTTCCTATTTATCTATCTTTTCTACAAGTTCTCTAGCCGGACCATTGGCTCGCCTAGGACTTGTCTGACCTCTCGACTAGCTC
>MU224910.1:545345-567050 GCA_018584345.1 Thuja plicata
TCAGGACTCTCTCTAGACTCACACTTGAGTCTCTTAGGGCTACTCTCAGACCCTAACCAGAAGGACTTATCTTCCCTCTCTCCTAGGTTCCCTACCCACCAAAATGTTTTACTCCTCACTGAATCTTGCTCTTCATGACTGAATTCATTACAGTTATGCACCTTCCTATTTATCTATCTTTTCTACAATTTCTCTAGCCGGACCATTGGCTCGCCTAGGACTTGTCTGACCTCTCAACTAGCTCCTCTTTTAACACAAATACAGAAACAAACATAATATACATGGAGGATGCTTCTTGACTATCACAATCCATGGAACAGATTATCAGAGTCAAGAAGCACCCATATTATCTAATGGAAACAAAATAACACTTTACAGAAATCTACTCAGAACAACAAAACACGCAAAATACAGACAAACTTCTCTTTATTGATGATACAGAATATTACAACTCTCAGCTAGTCTACAGAAGTTCTCTGTTACTAACTAATTCTTCAACTGAACTGAACTTTGAACTATCTGAACTCTTTCACAGATTCTTCTTCTCTGTTTTATCTCTGGCTTCTCCTTGATTCTGTAACCCTGGTGGTTACCTGTCGATCTCAGCCTTCCAGCTGTTCTTCATTCTCCATTCTCATCTGCAACCTATCATCACTTTCTTTGCATGGTCGACACTCTGTACATGGCTCTTTTCCTTCGTGTCATTATCTTTTCTATTTGGCGGTTAAGACTTTTCAATGTCTTCTCTAGTTGACATGTCAGCCTGCTGACTCTCTTAACTGTCTTTTCTGTTCATCGCATAGTCGCGAACTATATTTACTCTTTATGTCTTGGTCCGCAACTGAGCGATGACATACTCGTCGCACTCCCGCAATTTCTTTGCCCAATCTTTCTTTTTCTTTGCGACTGAGCGATGAGCTCATGTCGCGCACCCGCATTGCTTTTTCCCGAGCTGCTACTCACTTAGCAAGTCTGCGATGCACGTTAGCCGCGCTATCACACTGTCTGGAGACAAGCTGACTTTTCTTCTGCGACCGAGCGATGATCACCCATCACGTACCCACTATGCGCTTCCCTGAGCTGACCTTTGCCTTGCGACTGAGTGATCCAATGCTCGTCGCGCACTCGTCATGCTTTTCACTTAACTGTCAAGTCACCTGCGACCTTGCGATGCACAAGGTGTCGCTCACTTGTACATCCTACTTAGCTATTTGCTGCTCGGTGACTGAGCGATTAAGCGCTCGTTGCATTGTCGCACCGGGTCTTCACTGACTGCAAATTGACTCATGAGCTTGCGATGAGCTCCTTGTCGCGCACTCGCTCACTATAAGACTCAACTTTTAACTAGCTCGCGAGTGTGCGATGCATTACTTTTCTGCTCGCTGCTGGCTCTGCGATTGAGTGACAATGCAAAACATGACTTGCTCGTTAGAAGACTTGTATCAAAACTTGTTCAAAATTTCTAGGGCTAGGGTTAATTATCTTTGAATCATAAGTAAACATGAATCTAAACATGCATATCCCATAGATAGGTGCAACTGAAGAATCAATGAGATTACTGTCGGCTTTCTAAAAACAATCCTTTAAAACTATGGCTGGTAAACAAAGTAACATAACTCAACTGTTGCTAAACATCTAAATTTGCATGTATGAACATGGTATAGTAACTATGTCTGAAACATAAAAACAACCGTGCAAGGCTTCCACATATCCACACTGAAAAGTGTATATAGTTCACTGTTGTATAATATATGTTGTCATCAATGACAAACATACAGTCAACTATTTGGACAAAGGAAAATATCCAACAATCTCCCCCTTTGACATTGATGGAAACATATGATTAAAAGCACCATCAATCCAACAGTGTCTTCTTTCTTTTTACAATCTTCTCAATATCCTCATCAAAGGTTCCTCTTCACTGCTACATCTCCTTTTACTATGTTTTTATTTTCATGACTATATACTCCCCCAAAGTATATTCTCCCCCTTACTATATAATCCCCCTTTGACATCAATGGCAAAGGATGCCAAATACAGATAAGCATAGATACTACGCTAGAAGTAGAGTAGTCAACCAGATATGCATTTTCTATGAGTTCTAATTAGACTCAGGAAAGGGAATTACTCCTAGCTTCTTTCTGAGATACTCAAAAGTATATTTTGATAAAGGTTTCATGAATATGCCTGCCAACTGATCTTTGGTGCTCGCATAATCTAGCTTCACTTCTCTTTCTGCAACTTTTTCTCTTAGAAAATGATATTTTATTTCTGTGTGTTTTGTCTTTGCATGCGTCATAGGGTTATTTGACATATTAATGGTGTTGGTGTTTTCACAACGGATGAAAATGGGCAAATCAATCTGAATTCCAAAGTCTTTAATCATCTATTTGATCCAAACCATTGTTGAACAATTCAATGCGGCTGCTACATACTCAGCTTCTGCTGTTGACTAAGAAATACAGTTCTACTTCTTGCTTGTCCAAGTAACCAACCTGTCTCCAAGAAATACTGCTCCTCATGAGGTACTCTTTCTGTCATCAATGCAACCTGCCCAATTTGCATCTGTGTATACATGAAGTTCTACATTTTCTGAATTAGGATACCATAAACCATAGGCTATAGTTCCCTTTAGATATCTGAATATTCTTTTGATTGACATTAGGTGATTTTGTTTAGGTTTAGATGCAAATCTCCCAATGATGCCAACTACATTAGATATATCTAGTCTAGATTGAGTGAGATATACGAGTTTTCCAATCACGGACTTGTAAAGTGTTTTGTCAACTACTGCGGAGTCATAATTTTTAGAAAGCTTGCTTCCTATTATCATAGAAGTGCTTATTGGATTTCAATATTCCATTTTGAATGTCTTCAATATGTCCTTCACATATTTAGACTGATTTATGAATATACATCTGTCTGTCTACTTTAAATTTAATCCCAAAAAATATTTTATAGGTCCAATCATGCTCATTTCAAATTCACTCTGCATCTCTTTGGAAAATTCTGCACTGAGCTTGTCATTACCTCGAAAAATAATTTCATCAACAAAGATAAGAATGAGTAATAATCCTTAAGGTGTCTCTCTAATGAATAGGTTGCAATCTGCTTCTCCCTTTTTGAATCCAATCTTTTTTAAGTAGCCATCAAGTCTCTCATACCATGCTCTTGGGGCCTGTTTAAGTCCATAGAGGGCTTTCTTTAGTTTGCATACCATGTCTGGTTTGTCTGAAAGTTTGAATCCTTTAGGTTGCTCTATGTAGACTTTTTCCTTCAAGTCACCATTCAAGAAAGCTGACTTGACATCCATCTGATATACTTTGAAGTTCTTGAATGTTGCATAGGAAAAAAACAACTTTATAGATTCCAGTCTTATCACAGGGGCAAATGTATCAGAATAGTCAATTCCTTCTCTTTGCGCATATCCTTTACATACCAATCTTGATTTATTTCTTATCACTATACCATCTTCATTCATTTTTTTTTTGAATATCCACTTAGTTCCAATCACGTTCTTGTCACAAGGTCTAGGGAATGATTCCCATGTGCCATTCTTAATTATTTGATCTAATTCTTCTTGCATTGCAATTTTCCAATCTGAATCATTGCACACATCTTCAACACTTAAGGGTTCAATTTGTGAAAGTAAACATACCTCTTCATCAATGGTTGAACCTTTTTCTCTGGATCTTGTCAAAAATTTACTGCTCTAATATCCAATGATATCTTCTTTTGAATGGTATCTGGATGTATATTTTGATATTTTAGGTGTGACACTCTCAGCTGTGATCTGTGATTCTTCTTGAATTGGTTCAGGGTTATTGCATGATACATCAATACAATCAAAAATTTCTTCTATAACTATTTCTTTATTGATAGGTCTAGGTTCATCTTCAATCATAGGTGCATATTCATAATATCATTCTTGAATCATGAACTTCTCATCAATGTTCACATGTGCACTTTCAATGATTTTCTTCAACCTTAAATTAAAACATCTATAAGCTTTGCTCTTAGTAGAGTAACCAATAAAAATACCTTCATCACTTCTAGCATCACATTTACCAACACCATCATCTCTCTTGATGTAGCACTATCTTCCAAAGATTCTAAAGTATTTTACTATAGGTACATTACCAAACCAAAGTTCATAAGGTGTTTTGTCTGCGCCTAGTCTTAGTTGAATTCTGTTGATAGTATAGACTATTGTATTGACTAAATCTCTCCAATAGGTGTGTGCAAATTTCCCTTTAATCATGATAGTGTGCGCTATGTCAAGTATTATCCTGTTCCTCCTTTCTGTAATTCCATTTTGTCAAGGGTTTCTGGGTGCACTTAGTTGTCTTTTGATCCCATGTTCTTTGCAGTACTCAAGAAACTTGTCAGAGGTCTCCTCCTCTATCAGATCTTAGACATTTTATCTTTAATCCAGACTCATTTTCAACTTTAGCTTTGAATATTTTGAACTTCTCAAAGGCTTCAGATTTGTCTTTCAAGAACGCAAACCGCATCATTCTAGAGAAATCATCAAAAAACAAAATGAAATGGAGAAATAATCAACAAACAAAATGAAATACCTTTCACCATAGTATGATCTTGTTTGAGTAGGTCCACATAAGTTTGTATGCACTAGATCAAATTTGTTCTCTGCAGAGTTCTGTTTGCTTTTGAATGAGGTCCTCACATGCTTTCCCATCACACATTCCCTGCACATAGTATCAACTGGTCTTGCAATACTAGGAAGGTCTCTTACTGCTTTTACATTTCTTATCTTTACTATGTTATCGAAATTGATATGACTAAGTCTTTTGTGCCATTGTCATCTGTCATCCACTTTTGCAACGAAACAACTTACTTTGGAGTTAAGCTGAAAAACATTACCTTTGGTCTTTTATCCTGATGCAATCATGTCTCCTTCTTTGTTGTTAATAATGCGCCTATTATTTTTGAATTCTAACTGATATCCTTTATCAAGCAACTATCCAACACTCAGTAGGTTATGATGTAAACCATCAACATATAGAACATCATCTGTCTTGTTCTTTCCATCTAAGGTAATGGATCCTCTGTCTATGATAGGTTTGGGAGTGTTATCTCCAAATCTAACCATGCCACCTTTGTACTTATCTAGATGTACAAATATGTCTTTGTCTCCTGTCATGTGATGTGAACACCTGCTATCTATGATCCAGTCTGTTATGATGTCTTCTTATGAAACTAAAGCCAATTCTTGTGCTTTATTTTCATCTTCAATTTCTATTGTTTCAATCATTTTTTCATTATCTTTAATTGCAACGAATTCAATTTCATCTTCCCCTGAGTCATCATCAGTCATACCATCTTCAACATGATAGCATTCCTTAGTAAATTTGGGTTTGTAATCTGATCTGAACTTCTTGACTCTTGTAGGATACTTGGATGCAAAGTGACCAACTTTGTTGTATGAGAAACATTTGAATGGTAGCCGTCCTTCATATTTTCCTTTACCTTTCCTTTCCTTCTTAGCAATCATAGAAATGATTTATTCTAGTTCTGTATCAACTTCTTCTTTCTCAATATTGCTAGAGATGCTCAAGCATTTCTTACCATGGACTGAGGCTTTGAAAGTTGTTTCTATTTTAGGTTGTGTCTTCAATCTTGATATCTCAAATGCAGATATTTTGCTTATCAAGGTTTCTCTTTTGAAGTCCTTTGAGAATTGCATGGTTTCATCCAAGATTTTTATCTTGCTTTCATAATCTGCTATCAATGTATTCATCAGTTTGTCCATTATATCTTCCTCTGAGATTTCTCCACCATTGTTCCTGATTCTTGAGATTGCTTCATTGATCCTCTAATTGTAAGCTCTGATGTTTTCTTCAGGTAACATCTCTAAATTGTTGTATCTTTTCTTCCATGTCTTTCTGCATGCATTCTTGGCTTGGATGTCTCCTTCAAACATGTCTTCTAGGTATTTCCAAATTGAATATGCTTTTTCTGCCTTCTTGATCTCAAAAAATTCACTGTTAGATAGGGCACTAATTAGGGCTTCTTTGCCAATTGTATTTTGGGTGAATAATTCCTTTTGTTTATTGGTAGAGTCTTCTTCTGCTAGGTCTTTCAAGGTAGGAACATCAACTGCGTGAGCAGAAACCTCATAGATCTCAAAACCAATGCAATAAAGATGTGTTATCATTTTATTCTTCCAGTCAAGATAATTCTCTCCATCAAACTTAGGACTCTCTTTCATGAAGTGTGCCATTTGATCTACCTTAAGATGTTAGTCTTTTTGTCCAAGGCACTTGGCTCTGATACCAATTGTTGGAATTGTCCCAAGGGATAACTAAGAGGGGGGGGGTGAATCAGTTATCGACTAATTTAATTCTTTCTTCTAATTAAGTATAGAATATTATTGAGCATATGCACATTAAGATAACACAAAATAGAACACCACAATTTTGGTTACGAGGAAACCAAAATAGGTAAAAACCCTAGTGGGAATTAGCACCCACAAAGAACTTTACTTGAGTATAATAATCCCTGTTAGAAGATCTTACAACCCTATTAGGGGTTTATCTTTAAAATGCTATAAGTACAGTGACCTAGTTAAGGGTCGGACCCTGTTAGGAGTCTTTTAAAAATAACCCTGTTAGGGGTGAGGACTCACTGTCCAAAAGCACACTACTAAAATGATGAAGGCTGCAACCTTCAATAAAATAGATATGTACTATATCTAATAATGAATTGTTTGAGTAGATCTACCATCTTGATCAGTTCCAATGAATTGTATACACTCTCTTCTTCTTCACATAGATCTTTAACTGATGAATGCAAATGGCTTTACTGTCCCAAAACAATCAGCATTCTGTTATGTTCTTTTTTGTCTCTTTTCTTTTCATTCACGCTTGGTGATCTTCAAATGAACTACTATAGGTATCTTCTCCAAAAGATATGATCTTTGTCGGCTATAGGAATCCCTCCAATGCTTCACTTGTCAGCTAAACAAGCATGAAACATAATTAGAACCATGCAACTCAAACTGAATAGACGCATCACTTCACATAGTCAGCTCCACCAAAATTACCCAAACGTCATGCTTCAGATGAAACATAATTAGTGCCTTTGGTTAATTATCTTTGACTCATAACTAAACATGAATCTAAACACACATATCCCATAGATAGGCACAACTAAAGAATCAATGAGATTACTATCGGCTTTCTGAAAACAATCCTCTGAAACTGTGGCTGGTAAATAGAGTAACATAGCTCAACTTTTACTGAACATCTAAATCTGCGTGTATGAACATGGTATAGTAACTATGTCTGAAACATAAAAAAAACCACGCAAGGCTTCCACATATCCATACAAAAAAGTGTATATAGTTCACTGCTATATACTATATGTTGTCATCAATGACAAACATACAGTCAACTATTTTCACAAAGGAAAATCTCCAACACAAGCTATGTCAGATGGTCCCAATGCTAATTCACAAAGTTCATGGTTGTGACATTTGATAGATTGGCTTGGTTTCCAATTTTATTGCTAATAGATTTGATAGATTGATAAAGCTATGTCATATAGGCCCAATGCTGATTCTCAAAGCTCATGGTTTTGACATTGACTGACTAGGTGTGATCGCCCTTTGCTTTGTTGATAACCGAGTTGGTTTTATTTCTTGGGATTTTGCAAATTTTTTGATTGTTTTTGATGAAGATTGATTTTTTTAGGACATTTTGATCTTTTTAGGACTTTTTGATGAGTTTTCTAAATTTTAGGAATTTTTTCAAGACATTTAGAATCACCCCTAGTATGGTGGACCAGTACTAACCATGGATAAGTGTTGGTGCTTAGAGGGGATTTGTGCTTCTGGATTTAGCTTGGGTAGTCAATCTATCATGCGAAGTTTGCTCAAGCTTTTGATCTTGGAGTTCATTGATGGTGAAGCTAGATTTGAACACTTGACGCTTATTTGCTAGGTTTTCACCAAGGTACCTACTCAATGGTGCCTGTTTGCTAGGTTGTCATTGAGAGAGAAATTTTGTTTCTCTTTACTTTTTCTTTTTTTGATTTTTGATTTTCTATTTTCTGGATATGCAGATAGTTGCCTTAACCATTGAGACCTCAAGCGTAGAACCTCTTGAGGTGCATGCTATTTATGTATCTGGGGAGCTGATCTCCTTTTGGTGTTGCCAGTTGGTATTCCCCACTGTAGGTAGAGTTGATAATAACATATGGTCCTAGAAAATCAGGCTCAAACTTTCCTATTTTGACTCACTCTGCTTGGTTCTTTTTGTTTTCCATGAGGACAAGGTCACCTACCTCAAATTTTTGTGGCCTCACCTTCTTGTGATAATTCCTTCTAAGGTGATTTTGATAGCCTTGTAAGTGGTTGAATGCATTTTTTCTTCTTTCGTCTAGTAGTTCCAGGTCACTGAGTCTTGCTACTCTGTAGTCTTCATCTGAAATCAGGTTCTTTAATGATATCCTTAGGGATGGAATTTCCACTTCGAGGGGTAAAATTGCTTTTGATCTGTAGACTAGGGAGAAAGGAGTGGCTCATGTAGGTTTTCTCATGCTAGTTATATATTCCCATAATGTGGGACTAAGCTACAAATTCCAGTCTTGTCCTGATTCGTTAACTATTTTCTTCAAGATTTTCAAAATAGTCTTATTTGTTGCTTCAACCTGGCCATTCCCTTGAGGATAATAGAATGAAGGGAACCATTGTTTGATTTGGAATTGTTCACATAGCTCTTCAACATCTTTGTTTTGGAAAGGTGTACCATGATCTGTCAGGATGGTGTGAGGAATTCCATGTCGACAGATGATATGGTTGAGTGTGAACATTGAGATCTACTTTCCAGTTATGTAAGTGAGGGGAATTGCTTCCACCCACTTAGTGAATAAATCTATTGCTGCTATGATGTATTTGTGTCCATTTGATGAATAAGGTGTAATTTTTTTAACTAGGTCAAATCCCCACATAGAAAATGGTAATGGTGAAGTGATAGGATTTATTTCTTGGGCTGGTGCATGGATGAGGTCTCCATGAATCTGACATTGCCTACACCTTTGTACATACTTTTTTGCATCTATCTCTACTGTTGGCCAGTAGTATCCCATGCAGATAATATTTTTAGCTAAGATGTTGCCACATCTAGAGTTCCACAAATTCCTTCATGCACCTCATACATAGTTCTATGGGATTCCATGGAAGTGAGACATCATAATAGCTTTCCATCTAGACTTTATCTATATAGATTAATTGCGAGAATGGTGTACCTAGAGGCTTGGCAGATGAGGGAAATTTTCTAGTTCCTGGACAAGTCAGGAGGTAAGATACTACTTTGGAGGTAATTATACACATCATGGTACCATGGGGTTTTAGGACCAACAAGGACACACACTGATTCTATAATTGGTGCCTAATGTGATGGCATCATGAGTTGCTCTACTAGAAACTGGAATCTCATTTCATTGCCTAACATATCGATTATTGATGCTATGGTAGCCATCACATCTGTAGCCTTATTTTGAGTCCTTGGTATTTTCTCAAAAAAGATGTATTGGAACTTAGTGCGCAACATGTCCATCTGTTCTTTGTATGGTATTAGCTTCTCATGTTTTGTCATATAGTCATTGTTGAATTGTCTAATGACAAACTGTGAATCTCCGTAGACCTTAAGGTTCTTGATTCTCCATTGAATTGTTGTCTTTAGTTTGATGATGAGAGCTTCATATTCATCTATGTTGTTGGTACACAAGAAGTTGAGTCTGAAAGATTTGGGTATTGCATCATTTTTTGGAGTGACGAGTACTATCCCTGCTCCTGCACCATGGTTCGTGCATGAACCATCAAAGTATAGTTTCCATATCTCTATAGCTAGCTGTAGTGTAAGAATAGACTCATCTGGAAAGTCAGATAGGATAGGCTGATGATCTTGAATAGGTGCCTCTGCTAATTGATCCACAATCACTTGCCCTTTGATGACTTTTCTGTCTACATACTCAATGTCAAACTCACTTAATATCATTACCCATTTTTCAAGTCGTCCAGTGAGTACTTCTTTGCTAAGTAGATACTTTAGAGGATCAATGTGCACTATGAGCTTAGTTTGATGGCTCAACATGTAATGTCTTAGCTTCTTAGAAGCAAAGACTATCGCTAAGCATGACTACTCAATTGGTGTATAGTTGAGCTCATATCCTACCAATGTTTGGCTGAGATATTAGACAGTTCTCTCCTTACCTTGGTCATCATGCTATGATAGGAGCACTCCTAAGGCTATTTCAGTTGCTGAGATGTATAGAAGTAGTGGTCAGCCTTGAATTGGTGGCACCAATATGGGAGACATGAGTAGACAGTCCTTGAATATTTTGAATGCTTCTTTGCACTGTTTTGTCCACATAAACTTTACTTCCTTGTGTAGTAGATGCTAAAATGGGTGACATTTGTCCGCTAGTTGAGCTATAAATCACCTGATTGATTGGAGCTTGCCTTATAAACCCCTTAGTTACTTTAGGTTAGTTGGTGGTGGCATGTCCAATATTTCTTTGACTTTCACTAGGTCGACCTCTATGCCTCAATGGGACACAATGAATCCAAAGAGCTTCCTTGCTGTGACTCCAAATGCACATTTCTTTGGATTTAAATGAACCTTGTATTCCTACATTCTGTTGAATATGGTTCAAAGTAATTGTAGATGATCTTTTCTAAGTGTTGATTTTAAAGTATATCATCAACATAGTCCTCCATGGTCTTGTGGATGAGGTCATTGAAGATGGTTGTCATGGCCCTTTGATACGTTTCTCCCACATTTTTTAGGACAAACGACATAACGTTCCAAAAATAAGTGCCCCAGGGACATGTGAAAGCCATTTTATGTTGGTCCTCTAGCACAATACTTATCTGTTTACACCCTAAAAAGCCATCCATGAGTGATAGCATCTGATGTCCTACTATTAAATATACTATCATATCAATGTTAGGCAAAGGAAAGTTGTCCTTGGGACAAGCTTTGTTAAGATCTCTAAAGTCCATGCAAATTCAAATTTGACTTCTATGCTTGGTAACTGGTATGAGATTGGATATCCAATTTGTATATGGGATTAGTCTTATGAAGTTAGAATCTAGGAGATTTTTCAATTCTGCCTTGACTAGTAATGCCACATGGGGATGCATCTTTCTCAACTTTTGTTTGACAGGTTTGACATTGGGTAGCAATGGGAGATGATGTAGCACAAGATCTGGGTCCAATCCTGGCATGTTAGAGTAGGACCATGCAAAAATGATCTTCCTTTCCTTGAAGAAACTAATAATTTATTCTCTCTCCTCTGGGGTGAGTGATTTTCCTAAGTAAATGTTCTATGAGTTTTTATCATCACCCAAGTTGACTTCTTCTATTTCTTCTGTTAATAATGCCAAATTTTCCTCTGTTAAGGGGAGGAGTTCCTAATTTCCATCTTCTAGCACCTCAATGATTTTTTCACAAGAAGATACGTCTTGTTTTGTCTTTTTATCATTTTTTGTGCCAGTAAGCGGCTTTCGGTTTTCACTTACTGACGATTCTTTTTTCTTTTTCAATTGTTTTTAATGACTGTTAAGAGGAGCTTCCTCCCCAAAGTATGTTGATCTGTCAAGGTCGATGGAAAAACCTGCTTTATGGTCTCCTGATGGAATTCTCTCTCTAAGTGCCACAAAATCTACAATAGCCTCATCATTTTCAAAGATATCCATATCAGGCAGTCCTTATTGATCCCACTCTATTAGTTCTGGGTGTACAAGACATAGGCCCTCATGTTGGGTTGACTCTGTTTGGTTGAAGGGGACTACGAAGATAGTTTCAAAAAACCTAGACTGTGATGTGGACGCACCCCTATTGAATTACTATAGATATGTTTATCGATATAGAGTTGGTCATCTATGGTTAATTGGTTGAACAAATCATCAAGGTGTATGGTGGTGGCTGACCGAGGGGAATAGTCTAGGATTGAAGGTTTGGAGTCGTGAATGGGATCTCCACTCATACTCATGGGAGTCAATTTTTATAGAACGCTCATCAGATGTCTCACTTCCCTCATTATTTTCATTGCTTTGTTGAGGTTTAGTCGGGATTGAGAGGTCCCCACTTCAGCAGGAAACAACTATTGTAGTATGTTGCTTATCAAGATGTATTCCAGGTTTTTCCCCCGATGTAACTCTACTATTTGTTCTTGATCAAGTTGTATGTCTCGAGTGATAGGAATCATTCTTTATTGACCCTCTCTTGTTTCTTTGGGTTGGTAGGAGAGACAATTCCATTAATCCTTGTTGTCTTGCCCCCAGACCAGTTGTTCCATCATACCCAAATTTTTGTAGCATTGTATATCTAGTTTCATAGTTTGATATGGGTAGGGGTTGTTGAAGTGTCTCTTGTGGATCTTGGTACAACCATGTATTGATATCTGGATCAAATAGGTTTTCTTTTGCAATGTCTCCCCATCTGACATAGGTTGTGGGTGGACACCTGAACAAAATAGGCTCTGGGATTTCGGTTGTAATAACTGATTGTGGCATGCCATATGTTCTTGGGCTCTGAGGCATGTTTATGATAGTGAAAGCTTCCTCATAGCTGCATTCACTAGATCCCTTGTCATTAATGGATATTTTTCCTGCTTTTCTTAGGATATCTTTGGGAATTGAGTTTGATGTAGATGGGATGCTTGCCTCTTGGTTCAAGGGAACCTGGTTGTAAGTGCTAGTTTGGACTGCATTATAGTATTGGAAAGGATTTGAATCTCCCTCAATGATGATTTATTTCCCCTGGTGTGGGAACTTAATGCACTAATGATATGTGGAAGGTACAACTTGCATCTCATGTATCCATGGTCTCCCTAGTAACATGTGTATCCAAACTCTAGGTCTAGGATCTGGAAGGGAGTGTTCTTAACAACTGGACCAATCGAGACAGGTAGAATGATAATACCTTTGGAGGATCTTTCCTCTTCATTGTAGGCCCTTATATTGATCCTCCTTGTTACATTAATACTGGACTCTGAGTAGCCTAATTTCTTGATTAAATTCAAAGTACAAATGTTTAATCCAACCACACCATCAACAATGAATCTATGGATTACACTTTTGTGGACTTGGACAAGCAAGTGCAAGGGATCATTATGCAAGGGTTTGTGTGGCGACACATCACGATCTATGAATATTGCATGTTTTTTGGCTTCTATATGGTTAACCATCATTTGGAAGCTCTCAGGGGTTATGTCCCTTGGGAAAGATGCTTTTTGAAGAGCTTGGTCAAGTGCTTGTTTATGCTACGGAGATATGCACAAGAGGTCAAATATTGAGATTTGGGCAGGCGTGCGCTTTAGCTAATCCCTTAGGCTTGTCTGTGGATCTGAGGTTTCTTGAGGGTTGACTAGTGTAGAAAATGAGGAAGGTGCTCCTTGCAAGACAAATCTTGTATGACATGTGGTTACAACACATTTTTTACCTTGGTCTTTGATAGTGATCATAGCCACATGGCTATTTGAAGGATTTAGGCAATTGATAGTGTCATCACTATTGGCATAAGTGTAGTTGACCTATTTTGACTGTCCACCAAACCTGGAGGTTTTCCCTTTATTATGATCATGAAATGTGTCATTGAATATCATATGATCAATTGTTCCTTTAGTTTGGGTATTTGTCACATCGATAACCCATATGTCAAATAGGTCTTGGATAGTGTGTTTCAATCAGTAATAGTTGGGTGTTTTGTGTGCCTTCACCTGATGAAACTTGCAGAAATAATTGTCATTGTACCACCTTGGTTTGATTGCATCATGTTCATATTCCTTGATTTCTGGGAGAGTGATATTGTTAGATTGTACCAAATTTCATAAAGCTGATTCTATCGACTCTCCTAATGGTGTGAAGTCTCATTGTTGGAATTAAAAATGTGGTTTGTGTTGATCCTATTTTTGACTATTTGACACAATGACTACTTGGACAGGGGGAGGTTGGGTTTGAGTGTATGCTTGTGGAGTGGGCACTGTAGGTTGTTGGTTGGCCACAGGTGCACCTTTCAGTGACACTTTGGGTTGTGCGTAGTTGACTATTTTCACATCAATGATACCATCGCTAGTGACATTTTTGTTTTTATTCCACCACTTAGCTTTGTTTGTTGCAGTCTTGTTTGTATTAATTTGGGTAGGATTTGCAAGGATACCTCATTTGACTAAGTTATGCTCACAACAAACTCCTCTTTCGATGAGTTGTGTAAAGTTCAGAGCTATTTGCAATTATATTATGAATGGCATGTCTGGAACCTGATTGTCAACAAACATGACTATTAGGTCTTTCTTGGGTACATTATACATTATTATATTTTTAGTATTCCTCCATATTTGTAGGAATTTTATGAAAGACTCTCCATATTTTTGTTTGATATCATAAAGGTCCTTGATGCTGACCTTGCGCTCGATGTTATGATGGAAATGAGAGATGAAATTTTCAGCCAACTCACCCCAAGAAAGAATGCCATGAGGTAGATGTGAGAACCATTCCATTGCTGGTTCGACTAAGCTTTGTGGGAATAGTTGCATTAAGTATGTCTCATCATGTGCTACTTCAATGCAATTAGCAAAGAATTCTTGGATATGCTCAATAGGGTTGGTATTGCCCCTATATTTGTCAAATTTTGGTACCGATAAGTGAGTTGGGAATGGAGACATGTGAAGAGAGTGATCAAAGGGGTATGGGTATAAATCCTCTATGGTGTAAGATTTACTTTTCCCTTGATTTTGCATATCCATCATTTGGGTTTGAAGGTTCTGCACTTGTTGGATCAGCATGTCTATTTGAGACAGAGGATGATGTGTCACATTATACCTCTGTGCTATAGTATGTATGAGGATTCACCTCTGCGTCCCTTGAGTAGGAACAAAGGACCTCATCCTTGGGACTTGATATTGATTTCCCAACACATGATTTTAAAATAGGGGCACATGAGTGGCCCAAGGTTGGTTCTGCTGTGTTTTCTATTGGGGTTGGGGAGGTTGTTGTTGCTGAAGTTGGGGTTGATATTGCTGAGGTTGAGGTTGTTGTTGCTGAAGCTGGGGTTGTTGTTGTTGGGGTTGATATTGCTGGGGTTGAGGTTGTTGCTATTGAAGCTGGGGTTGTTGCTACTGCTGGGGTTGAGGTTGTTTCTACTAAAGCTGGGGTTGCTGCTGCTGGGTTTGAGGTTGTTTCTGCTAAAGATGGGGTTGTTGCTACTGGGTTTGATGTTGTTGCTGGGAGAGCATTGACTGAGAGTCAGACCTATAGAGATGGATCCCTATGGGAATGATGTGTTGACCCCAAGGCTAGTAGGGATCAACTGTGGTAGCGATATGATGGTAAAAAGGTTACTTATTGTTAGTGGGATAGAAGGCATAGCATGAGAGCTTGATTGACCAGGACATAAGGCCGAAGGTGGAGGCATACTAGTGACCATGGGTGCACTTAGTTGGGAGCCTGTTGTTCTTTGTGTGGAAGATGTGCTTGATTGGTTTGTGCAGTTGGTTTGATTGGGTATCATTTGTGCCAATGTTGGTGTTGTCAAGGGTGGGAAGATTTGAGAAACGACATGTAGTATCTGAGAGGGCTGAGTAGTGTTTTGAACTGTGAGAGGGTTTTTGGGCCATATTGTCAACACATTGAATTCAATGGGGAGTTTGACTCCCTTCTTTATCAGCATGGCTAAGAAACGTTCAGGGTTACTCTCTACAAAAATGTCAACTACTTGCATGGAATAAGAATCTTGCTCTATATCTTCAAGCTCCTCTTCTGTGATATCTTAGAAAAAAGCTGACCCATGGGGCTGTTCAATGAATATAGCAAGACTGGTATTTGTGAAAGCATCATCTTCTCACTCTTTTTCCCAAGTGGGTAATCTGTTGATATATGACTCACCGGGTTGTGTTATAGCCTTTGACTTTGTGTAAGGTCCTCCATGAGGTGTTTGAGACATAGTGTGGTCCAGATTTTGTGACTAAAACAAGTGATATAAAGCAAACAAAAAAGGATAACCTTTCTAGGAAAGTCCAAGTTATGTTTTGGACAAGGGTAATTCTAAGGAAAAATTTTGATTTATCTTTATCTCAAAGTTTTTGATGATGTAAGAATAAGATTTGTTGACCTTTGCTTCGGACAAAGTCACTGATAGAGATAATGATGATGTTTGAGATGATGGGATCAAGATATTTAGAGTAGGAACTTTTGAACTAACAATGTTTGGACAATAATCGTGCTTTTAAAGAAGGGATGATCTTTAATGTTTAGAGATTCACACAATTATCTTTGAATTTTTATGGGATAGACACTGGTCTTTGACACAAAAATGGAGAGTATTTTCAAGGTTTAAGGTTAGAACATGTGTAAAAAAGTATCTAGTCAATTGCGGCAAACCTCCACCAATTGTGATAAAGTGACTTGTCGATTGTGATAATCTATCACCAATTGTGGTAATAAATAGGTCAATTATGGAAATAACAAGGATGATTGTGGAAAATTTTTGTCAATTGCAAAAAAACGCGGGAAATTACACTAAAGGGGAAATAGTCTCAAAAAGGCTCAAAAGATAGGTCTCACTGTCTGACAATTTTCTTGATTTTTTGGAACAAAGCTTCTGATTTGCAAGATAGTTTGATGTTGACAACCCTAGACTTTAACACGTTTGACTCATTTTGATAGTTTGAATGTTTGTTTTGCATTTTTGGAAACTGATCAAAGAACAAGCACAATAGACAATCTATTTTAAAGAATGAAGACTGACATGTGTATGTTCTACAACTTTTTCAAATTGTAATGTTATCATGAGGTCTCAACAATGAACAGTCAGATTAATCTAGGTCAATGGCTTCAAAATACAATATTATAGGGCCAATGCTTGAATGTTCATTAGCTCACACAACAATTGTCACACTACTAGGACATGAAGGTCCATGACGTAGGCACCCATGTTTTTGCTGTTGCCAGGTATTGTTGCCATAGAGTGAAGATCTCTTTCACTACATAAATACCTTGGAACACATATGTTGGGAATCTTGGGGGGAAATTGTGCAACCCCTTGCACTATAATAAGGTATCCGTTCGGAGGTAGATCAGGTTGGCCTCTAATTAATAAGGTTGTACTAAGGGTTCATGGTGTCTATCCAATCAATTTGTATGCGTGTGAATCACTTAAGAGCCTAGTTGACCATGTTGGCTCCTTAGGGATATTCATCCAATCTAGAATATCATCAACACACCTCGCCCAAGCTTGGCTAGATAAGAAAGAACTTTGGTTCATGTCTTGTTTATATACCGATCATAAGGATTACTAGTTTAAGGTCATTCTCTGAGGAAGAAGCGCATTCCCCGGATAGGCCTTTCTAAAAAGTATAAAGGTGTATAATCTAACAGATTGTGCAAGTGCACCCAAAACTCAAGACACAAGGTTAATCGCTTAAACCCCAAAATGAAATGTGAACTAAGATAAATCACCATACAAGCACAAGTGTTTAGTTTTAAGCCCAAAAGTAGGTGTTGATTGCTTGTTCAATTTTAATGCACCAAATTGAGAGATTTTTTTCCTTTGTTCAATTTTAATCCTCACGTCAATTTTAAGCACCAAATTCCAAAGTGTGAGGTATGAGTTGTTTGACAAGCACCGTTCTTTTTAAGCACCAAAGTATGAGTGAATTATTTTTATGTTTTATTGTTAGCTTGTCTTCTTGATTCAAACTTGTCAAAGAAAGTGTTTAGTATCTCAAGAAATGAAAGATTTTTAATCCAAAACAATAAAATATCTGAAAACTCTGGGATTTTTGAGATTGCTAAGATTAATGGTGACTTTATACTTACTTGCAAATATCTTGATTGAATCAAGGTACCTTGTGTATGCTTTTCTTTGATCCTCAGCTGCGATTGCGAGAATATCCCTTTGTTGTGATCGATAGTTGGTAGTTCTCTTTATTGTAGCTCTTAATGATCTAGCACCTGGTATGCATTTGATTACCTTCTTTTCCATTCACCATTAGTCAACCCTACACAGAAACCAAGAAAAATAGCCAAAAGTGTGATTTTTATGTCGATTGCGGCACTATTTTCTCAATTTCCGCAATCTTCTATCAATTGTGGCAAAATATTGGTAATTGTGGAAAAAAACTCTAGTCTATGGCAGAATGTTTGTGCTTGTGGAACAGATCGGTCAATTGCGGTAAAGCCCAGGCAATTACAGTAGAGCATAGGCAATTGCGGTGAAACCTAAATGATTGCGGCACTGTGCTAGAAGAAAGAAAAGATAGAAGATGAAAAAATAGCAATGTGAAAGCCTGAAATTAATTATGGTATTAAACCAGTCAATTGCGGCACTATTTCATCAATTGCGACAAAATACAAGTAATTGCAAAATTACACAGATACCAACAGAATGATGGAAAATGAGGTTTGCAACTGTACAGCTGAGGCTAAAGTATTATGTCTGTTGTCTACAAGAGATATTCACATAATTTTCTTCACGTTGGGTTCGCCAAAATGTACACTTGTTCAAATTCATGGTTCCTTCTCTTTTCAGTGACGAGGGTTAGTAGCACTAGTTTGCAATGAGGAAATCAATACAAAAACTACTAATGATGAATACTTAAACATAATCAATAAAATATACAAGCAAATAAGAGAAAACAAATGAATGCAAACCCAATCACTTGAAGCTTCTATTGTCTCTCTCTCTCTCTCTACTCCTTTTGAAATGCTATTTTTAATGCCCAGTATTGGTGTGGGCAGCGTCTATGACTTGAGAAGTGTCAAGAATTTGATAATTGAAATGTGTGTGTAATCACAAGATGACTTGAATGATAGAACCAAACTAATGGAGTAATGGCACACGAGAGCTTTAAATCCTAGATGTTTGATCGCAAGATGGCTTGATGCTTGAACCAATCTAAGAGAGTAATGGCACATGTGAGCTTGAAATCCTGGATGTTTGATCGCAAGATGGCTTGATGCTTGAACCAATCTGACAGAGTAATGATGCACGTAAGCTTGAAATCTTGGATGTATGATTGCAAAAAGGCTTGATTCTTGAACAAATTTGATAGAGTAATGACGCACGTAAGCTTGAAATCCTAGATGTATGATCGCAAGAAGGCTTGATGCTTGAACCAATTTGACAGAGTAATGACACACGTAAGCTTGAAATCTTGGATCCTTCAAATGGTTATGGAGGGTTTTTTATATAGGAATTGAGAATGAGATGAACAGTTGAGATCAATCCTAGAGATAGGAAGATAAATGGTTGAGACCAAAGGGAACTGGAGAAGCCATTAGTAAACTCCACCTCTTCAACTAGGAGAGAGGAGATAGAGTTTGGTTAACTAAAGAGCTAATTTTGAGTTACCTTTTAGAATTGAAGAGGTGGGTGGAGTTACCCATGTGAAATGGAGAGATGGGTGGAGTAACCCATGTGATCTGATTAAGGATTATCTCTTTGAACATAATTGATTATTTAATTTATTTATGTAATTAAAGTTTTCAGTATGTGAGATAATTGAATTCTTTTTGATTTATAATTGCTTTATTGAATGAAATTAAATTAATTTAATTGGAAGAATTTATTTAGTAAGTTTAAATCTTTCAATTTAAACTATAGGAAATTGAATTGAATTAATTAATTAATGGTAATTAATCAATTACGGTTAATTAATTAAATAAAATTATTTATTTAATTATTTTTGAGAATTTTATTAGATGATTTGGGGAATAAATTTAGAAGAAAATAGATGATTAAAAAACCATTAATTAATACATGAAAATTAATGTTTTTAATGTCAAGTTGCAAGTCTGTCTACAAGAACCATCATCATAATCATAATATATAGTATAAATCTCACATATCACTCACATCCTACATCAAAAATGTCAATATCATCATCTGCATAATAAATACATCATATAGAAAAATAATACATCCACAAAGCATAACCACAGTAGTCACATAGGAAAAACTAAATCATCATATAGAATATAGATTCTATCATATTCCATCATAGTCCATTAGAGTCATAGTGTCACATGAATCATAAAAAGTACATCGAATAGTCGAATCGAATGGTACACCAAAAATATACATCGTATATGCATGCACCTAGATATCATTATACATCTCATCTCTTGTGTGTCAAAAAAATTTAAAAAACATGTGTATCAATATCTATGAGAGGCTCTCACATGGATGGATTAGATGACCCTTTCTCTCCTCCCTAATCGCATCGAGGTTCCCTGTGAGGTCTCATGCCTATAGATCCCTATGATGTCCCTCTTGTGGTACATGAGATGTACCACTCTAAATAGTGCGGTTATCTATGGACCTCTGGTACCGCCTGGTGGTAGAGTCCCATGTAATACTGGGCCTCTCTACCTTCTCTCCCTACATATCTCTGAGCAACCATCACATTAGAAAAAAATTATGCTACCCCTGGGAGATTAGCTCCCTGTCAAGAGAGCTCTCGCCTGACCCTGTATGTATCTAACCGACACTGCCATAGATCCCTCTCTACAGTCATGGCCTGAAACTACTTCCTTAATCCATTTGCCTCCTCTCCATCTCCTCTTGCAAGAACGATCATGACCTCAAAATCCCATTGTGTCGACTCTCTGCTAAAGGGAATCTAATGTTGTGTGTGCATTGTTAGTGCATGCCCTCTCTTTGTCATGGAGTCCCTGTACCCTGGAAACCTCCATCTGGAGACTATCCCTCTCTACTTGAGTGATAGCATGCTCACCCCTCCCAGCCTCTAGCTTAGCCTGACTCTATGAAGGTCTTCCTATACTACATTGCAGGCAGTCTGTGTGACCATCCCTGATGGTATTTGTATTGGTGGTCCCTATACTAGTGGTCCCTGTACTAACAGAACCTAAACCTATAGAATTTGTCCCTGTGGTACCTATCCCTAGAGAGGATGTGGTTGTGACTACACTCTCCTCCACTGATCTGGTGGGCCCCCCTCCTCTATGGTACCCTCTCTCCCCTACTTCTAATTTCTTAGGTACCCCCTCTCCCCTCCATCTCCTCCATGATCCCCTTGTCCATTTCTTCCCCTGTCAATATCTATATCTCTTGTTGGCTACTCATGGGGAGCTATATGTATTCGATCCATCAGCCATACGGTATATGTCTTGTCCACCATGTTGAATAGGTTGCTGACATACCAGCATAATCCACATCTGGCCTTTGTACCCATCGCATTGGTGTCATGGTCCTCCAAGTCACTCAAACTATTAAGACATCTATGTATCTCCCCCCAAACCCCACCTCATGCGTACCATGAGGATGTAGTACGTCATTAGAGACTACATCCTGCTGCACCCTAAATTGTCTCATCACATGTGAGGAACGATACCACTCAATATGGTGGATGGTCCAAAAAATAAACTAGAAATCTATCTACACAAATGCAAGGTACTAGATATCCTCCTCCTTGCCCTCAACCCCTGTCTGGTCATCCATCTATCTCCATGGCTCATAGGCTCTAAAAAGTGTCCAAGTGAATGCCTACATCTCATCTATGATTTGCCTCTAGTAGATGGTTTATCCCACAGTGGTGTATCTCATAGGAAACCTACAACGATAGATGTACTACTCTCTGTACCATCTCATGTCCTGAATCTAGATTGATTAGAGCACTGCAGTGTTCTTCCATGACCACACTAGTAGCAAAGTCACC
>MU224910.1:567143-580923 GCA_018584345.1 Thuja plicata
TACCTCTAGTAAAAGGTGGTACTCAACTCTAATATCTATGTGAGCGCTCTCATCCAACCCATCCTGAATCCATATCCTGAGATATTAGCCAGCATGTGACCTCCGATCAACCCTACCAGTTATAAGGATAATTGGGGGAATCTTTGATCTATGGATGGTTTCCATGGCATCCATGTCATATCCATGGGAATCCCTCTGTTGGATCTCTAAAATTCAAGCTCCATGTAATGTTCCACATCCTCAAATCTATACTATAGGATCAGTCCTCTAATCAAAACTTGTAGTATCCTTTACACATCCAACAATGTGAAAGTGGCTTATCAGTCAGCAAGTGGAAGGTGTTTGTATCACTTTGCTATCGCTCCACTAGGGTGGTCATCATCCCATTATGCTCCTGTAGGTGAGGCCACTGGTGCACATGGTCCAATCCGACTGCTACAATCAGTCCCCACTCATTTTTTGTGAGTTTCTCTCGTAGCTCTATCATAGGTGGCGAGTGCTCTCGCAATGCCAGTGGTGCATACTATCCTTGAATTCATCCCAACTATATTAGTAAATCTTCTCAACCTATCCATTTTAACACATTTATTCCTTGAACCCAGTCCCAAGTGGGGCATCTTGCCCTTAGTCCATACCCCATCCCCCTTGGAAAGTGTGTTGCAATACTTTGTTTTCTCCTTAGGGACATTTTTCTATATTTAGTGCAAATATCAAAATGTGCGGAGACACTATTTTAGTGCACCGACATCTCTGCTAGCTTCTTTCCCCTTTCCTACGTCTTCAAAGATGTTGATCTCAGGATCAATGTCTACTCAGATATTGTTCCTTCAATCAATATCTACATGGATGTTGATCCAAGGATCAACGTCTCTGCCCTGACCACCTTCCTAATGTATTTTAACCATACAGTTTCCTACCAAACATTAAATGAATTTGAAAAGCATAAATCACAAGGTCAAGTTTTTTCACATACTGGTTGGTCCCAATCCGACGGTCATCTGTAGATGCGCTCCCCAAGTTGTCCCTTATGCCTCTGATCAGTCACCATTGTTGTAGGTGCTCTCAATTTTACTATTGTGAGTGTCTAAAGTGACCCTTTATAGGGCCCTCCAAGCCTATTTATAGCCCCCTTGCCTATTTTTCATCCCATTCCTTGTTTTTAGTCTTATTTTCTTCCATACCGTGATGATCATGTAATTTTCTCCCTTTATCCTCTTCCTTAAATCTTCGTCCTTTCTACCTCTTTTTGAGAAAAGTCCACAAAATTTGTGTTTTTCATTATTTTCCCAAGGAGACACACTCTCTCACTATTGTCACTTTGACATGAGTCCTAGGTACCTAATTCTTTGTGGGGCATCTTATTTTATTTTCTTTAATGCGATGCCATATCCAACGCTGCATCAAAGAGGGGTAAAATGTAGACATCTAAAAATGTCCTTAGTCACATAATGTTAATTATATTAAATTACATTAATATTCCCTATAACACTATATTTAATTTTAATTAATTAATTATACTTGTTATATTCCTCTATCTATTTAATTAAATTTATTTAATTAACTAGATTCATATTCCTAAAGTGTTTAAACTTAATTTGAATACGTCCCTAATGTATTAGATTTTATTTGATACATGATTCTCCATAAATCCTATTTAAATAAATTTCTAATTTATTTATTCCCCCCACATATCTTATTTATTTTAAACCTTGGTTAATTTAAATTTAATTTAAATTATATCCTAAACTAAACCTAGAAACCTAGCCTACACCTATCACCTCACTCAATAAACCTACCCACTTGGGCTAATCCTTGATTACCTCACTAATCCATAGGATTCCTAACTTATTTAGTACTAATTGGTTGCTCACACATGTGTGAGGCCATCTTATAGCCTATGTAGCTCCTATGTGGATGCCACATAGGTGCCACCTCACTCAAGCCCTCATCCTTCCTACTAAAATCTATAAATAAGAGTCTTTCCAAGAGCAGATCTCATTCATTCTAGTTGCATTGTTATCATGCCAAAGTAGTTCTAGAGCATTTTATAGATTATATGTTAATTTCATTTGCATAGCTTAAATCTTTGCATAGAAATTTAGATCATCTTATTTATTGATTCATGTTAGTTTGATTTAGCTTGCACTCCATTTTAGCTCCATCTCTTTCATCATTTGATCACTCTTGCAAACTATATCTTCATACTAGTTTTGTGAGCTCTTTGATCTCCATTTTATTTTCTATTTGGATTCATATTCATCCTTGAAAGCTTGCATCATTTAGGGATAATCTTATTGTGTTTGGAGAGCACACCAAAAAATCTCCATAATGAACAAATTAAATGGAACTTGGGTGCTTCCATTTTAGTTCAATTGGAGGTTATGTGTTGAGTTTATTTGTGTATTGCATGTGTTTTTAACTAACGTTTGATTGTTTATGCCTACCTACACAAAGTCAGACTTTCACATATACATGAAGAAAATGAATCAGTACAAGACTTATAATATTAATTTAAAGGGCCACTGGATGTTAGGAGAGCATGAAACTAATGTAGGAACCCATACACACTAAAATGGAGTTAAAATGAGAATCTAATTATAGATGTTAAAATTTTAGGATAGTACATTTAGCCCCCACTTTAGTGAGAGTTCAAGGTTAAGCACAAGAAAGAGAGAGAAATAAATGAAGATATAATCACATGCAAACTCTAAAGAGATAAGATATCTCTAAGTTTAAGGACACAAGACACAAAACCAAGGATCTTAACTTGTACAATCCTGTGCAAGGACACATAAAAAAAAAAACAAAGCCTAAATCTTACTAAGGTTCCAAGTCAACTAGTTGAAGAGACCTCAATAAAGAAAATGATTACATGACATAATAACCCAGCCAAAATAACCTTGGATAGAATAATCCAGCCATAATAACCTGAGGAAAAACTAACCTAGGGTCATAAAAACCCATTCCAAAATAACCCGCAGTCAAAATAACCCATGGAAAAAATAACTCATGGAGAAAATAACCCGCAGTCAAAATATCCCATGGAAAAAATAACTCATGGACAAAATAACCCATAAGATTATAGAGAAAGGAAAACAAAATTTAATAATTACAAGTATATTTCTAAAAAAATTTGTTATTCAAATTTTCAATTAAAGTGTCAAATTATGAGCAATGCCTCTTATATAATCTAAAATATTATTATTGTCGTAACCATCAACTAGTATTTTTAGTATTTCTTTGAGTTCATGGTATTTTTTCCTGCTTGGTTGTGTAGTGTGTCCAACCATATATTTATCTATTTGACTCTCTTGGAGACCCTATTCTTTTTTCACTGCTTTGATGAATTTCTTGATTGAGCTATGCGATGATTGAAGCAATTCGCTAAATCCTTTATGCCATCCCTCAATAGAATTATTGGTTTTGGAAGATCATCTTGAATATCTGAATAACAGTTCCACATTGTGATTGGAAACTTGGGTGACCGTTTGTTGCCTCTTCTAGTTAGTCTTTCAATCCACGTGTCTTCAAAATAATCAATTATGGGTTGCAAAGTCTCCTCATGTTCTATATAATAAGGAGATTATAGAAGTATTTCAAATGCATTGATTGCATATATTAATTGTAGAAGTGTTCCTTCCTTTACTTCTTAATTCTACCACTTTATATATCCTCTTAATGCCTCTTCATAACGCCTTTTGACCTATATCTTTTCATAATAACTCTTATTTAGCTTATTCCCACGAATTTGTCTTTATTTCTATAATTATTTACCATTTTATAAGTTATTTAAGCATATTAAAGATGTTTTAAGCATTATTTAGGGGTATATAATGAATATATGGTCTAAAAATGACCTAAATATCCTCCATGGTGCCTCACAATCCCCCTTTTAGCATACTAACTTTATCTAAAATTATCATGGGTTATTTTGAACATGGGTTATTTTGTCCATGAGTTATTGTGACCCTGGGTTATTGTGTTGGGTTATTATGGCGGGGTTATTGTGTCTGGGGTTATTTTGGTTGGGTTATTATGTCCAGTTACCAAAGAAAATATCTCCATCGCTAACACCACACTCAAAAAGCTATTGAAAAAGCACAAGTGGTCACATAAAAAGAGCGAGAGAACACATCAAAGATAAGACAAGACTCCATGATCCAATATAATAGCAAAGTGTGTTCTGCTATAGAATCATGAAGGAGAGAAAAAGTCAACCATGGATGACACGACCTAGCCATTTGTGTTGTGCTAGGTGATCCATGAGAGAGAGAATAAAGAGAAAGGAGGGGGAAATGGTATATAAAATTATGTTATTCTAGTCCCATCAAAGATAATGTAAAGAGGGAGTTGATGTTCTAGCACATGCTAGTCAACTTATGAAAATCTATGCAAATAAAAGGTTGAATGGTCTAGCAAATTACACATGCTATTCAACCCATGAAAAGGATAGGTCGAAATTGTCTTGAAAATTGTGTTATGATAGTTCAACCAATCCTAAGGATGACCAAAGAAAGCATTGTATCCAATTAAATATACCATAAAAGTATAAAGGAGAGTGATATGACCCTAGAAAGTTGTATTATGCTAGTGTACTCTACCTGACATTCTTGAAATAGAAAAATTTCAATAAGGAGGATATATATTCCCCTCCCCCCTTAAGATGGAAAAAGAGTAATATTTTGACATAATAAGGAAAGTAAGATCAAGAATAAATATACGTTAACACCAAGGAGGTATCCCACGAGAAACACCTAGTCCAAGCAAAAGAGGTCACAACTCCTATGAGGTCAAGGAAGGGATGAATGCAAAGACATACCGAGCAAAAAGTATAAAGGAATCCTTTTGAAGGAGGTTGAAAAAATATTTTGAAAAAGAAGAGATAATTAAAACCCTCCCTTTTTCTAGGTAAAGGGATTCTTAAGGAATGATAAAGACTTTTAGCCCCCAATATAAGAGATTTGTTTGCAATGGATACCCAATTATGAACAAAGAAAAGGTTATGATCAAGGATACACACCTCTTTTATAAGAGAGAATCCTTAATGTAAATAAAAAATTCTATGTAAGATTGAACAACACAAGATGAACAAATGCAACTTAACTAAGGGATAACTGGATCCTTATGAAAAGGATGAGAGATTTACATACTACCCTTACCCCCTAAGTGTAGAGGAAAGAATGAGAAAAAGGACTATTATGTTACTTGCAATATATGATCACACTTGAAATTATACCACCATGAATGACAATTAGCGCCCAATAGAGGGGATAACAATGTCACATCATGTGGAGAAACGTAATAGGAACTTGAATGATATTCAAAGAAATCAGAATTGAAAATTAACTCATTGCAACACGTTATGTGAATGATGTCATAATCAATGTGTTTCTGTGTTTTGTAATGCAAAGCTTGATATTCATTAGTACAGTGGTCGTTATATCAATGATACATGCAAAAAGGAAGATTCACATGGTTTTGACTATGCTTATTCTATCGTTTAGGTTGAGTAATCAAATTAGCATGAAGAAGGTTAGACAAAATGATTTCTTGATCAAAGCTAGGAAAAAAGAAATGTTAAATAATAGAGGGGATATTGACAAAGGAGGAGGTTTGGGACCAAATTCTTCCATAGGTTTCTCATGAATCCCAAAGATTTATTGCATTAAACCTAATCATGTTTGAGATTATGAGTTGAATTGCTAGGAAAAATGGTCCTTTGAAGGGTCCCATGTTAAACTTAGGAAGTTTGTATTCACCCAAAAAGGATGGAATAAAGTCTAATGAGCCCCATTAATCTTCTAAAAGGGAAATTATAGGAGAAGAAGTATCTTTAGGAAGAGTAGATATTTTTTTGTTGAAATAGTGTAGGAATGGAAGGAGGGTGAGGTTTAGTTTGTAAGAAATTTTGGATCTTATCACCACCAACAAGGGTATACATGATGTTGCTATGAATTAAGTCCACCATGCAATAAGGTGTTGAAGGAACGACATGCATAAAATATAACCATGATCACCCTGAGAGATTATTATAATTAAGAGCACTGAACATGACATGAATAGAGGAAAAGTGATAATACCCAAGGTTGGTTTAGAAACATTATCAAAGCCATAGATTAAAATGGGATCATGTTGAATCAATGAAGTATTCACCTCAATCTTATGAAACAAATAAATGCTACACACATTAAGACCAAATCCATTATCAATTAAATTTCTTCACATAATATTATCATTGATAAGGACAACAACCATAAGATAGTAATGTTGATCTTGAATATCCTTAGGAGGCAAATTATCTTGAGAAAATACAATTTGAGCTTTATTATTAATCGTATTCATGCTTTCCAATATTTTCATGCTATGGAAAGATATATGATTTATGGATATATTCATTTCTATGTGGTCCAACATGTGGAAGGATATTTTTCCATGCTGGGGTGAATATTGTATCTGTACATGTTCTGACACGATGCAATGGTTATGATGCCACACCCCATTGATGTTCTAACACAGTGAGAGGTGATTGTTGTTGTTTCGTTTATGGTAGTAAACTGAGCTCGAAGACATGATTCCATGTACATAGTTATGTGGAGGCACAACATATGTATGTTATGTTTTCCTACTCGATGCAGAGCGATTTGGAGATACTTGCTTGCTTATAGAGGGGCACCAATGGATGATTGGTTATGTAGATGCAATACTCATATGGGTGGGCACTAGCCATGTATACCTATGGCTATGACGATGATTTGTGTGACATATATATGCAGGGTGTGTTATGTATGTTCCTTCTCCACAAGGAACACTACCATGCAATATACGACTGCTGCATGCCTTCTCTGGTTGGTGTATGGTCATGTCGGGTGTGTTGA
Source organism: Thuja plicata (assembly GCA_018584345.1). Lineage (NCBI taxonomy): Eukaryota > Viridiplantae > Streptophyta > Pinopsida > Cupressales > Cupressaceae > Thuja > Thuja plicata. The sequence continues at coordinate 574,019 of MU224910.1, forward strand.
CATGCTCATTCTATATGACTTGATGTGGGGTTTTTCCTAGTTGCAAACCCCATGCCATGTAAATAGTGTTCCTGGGGTGCACCACATGATGGTATATTGTGATAGCCAGACATTTTTACCTCCTTCCTCGTGAGGTGGCTAGATATAGTCACACAGTGATATAATGTGCAATTTATGATGATTTTTTATATATTTTTTTGTAGACCAGCAAATTTGTTTCTCTTTATTTGTGATGGTTTAGCCACAACTTGTGAAACTTATCTTACATTTATTTTATTATTGCTAAATTTATTGATTTTTTCATATCTTATTATTGAAATAGATAATGAATTAATAAAATTTGGTGGCTAAACTAGTTTTTCTTTGGTGTTTTAAAATGGTCTTTTATTCTGATGTAATTCCTTGCCAAGGAAGTATGAGGCAAACTTGGTGAGTGTATACGAGGAAGAAGACACATGGAACCCTTGAGGATGGCGGTATGTGAGCCTTTTATGCAGTTAGTATCCACTACCCACCTTTGTGTCGTGTCTATTCCTTGGAGGCTAACCACCTTACACAAACAAGGAATAGGGAACATGGTATTGTATAGAGGGCCCCATTGCGTGTATGGACCCAAACACCATCAAAACACTAGGTGAGGCATGTATTATGGATTCCAGATATAGACGAGACTGGTATTGTATCCTGGAATGAGAGCTTGTCTAGAGAAACAACCGCCCATGAGCCTTGTGCTGTGTAATCTCAATGATGTGGAATGACATGTTTGTGTAGAGTATATTTATTGTGTTCATTTAAAAATAGAAATGTATCATTATATCTTGATAAATTTTGACATCATTATTCTTTATGAGTTTTGGTTGATATTTGTGTTATGGAAATTGGAAATTATATTATAGATGAACGCCTTTGTGATGGTGACGAAATTATTTAATTTTTTTGACATATTCTTAAGGAAAATTAAGTGACTCAAGTTGATTCTCTTTCTTATGAATATACAAAATAATAATATAATTAAGTGATATTGTGTGAATTGGTGTAGTTGGTAGCTGTGAATCAGTAGAATTTAATGTACCATTTTGTTAATATTATGAAAGTTGTAAATTTTGAAGGAATCTTATGTGGAAAATTTAAAGTACTTTTATCATAACTTTTTTAGGAAATTAAATTTTTGCACATTAATAATTATAGTTTATACTACATTTTATAGCTAAAGTTTCTGTAGACACCCTAAAATGGACATACTTGCGACCTTACATTAAAACACTAATTTTCATCTATTTATTAATGGTTTTTTAATCATTAATTAATCATCTATTTCTTCTACATCCATTCTCCAAATCATTTAATCATTTCCTAAAAATTAATTAAATAATTAATTTTACCTAATTAATTAAATAATTAATTTTATTTAATTAATTAGCCTTAATTACTTAATCTTTATTAATTAATTAAATTTAATTTCCTAAAGTTTAAATTTAAATATTTAAACTTATTAATTAATTCTTCTAATTAAATTAATTTCATTGAATTAATTTAATTTCACTCAATAATTCAATTCTAAAAAAGAATTCAATTATCACATGTTTGAATACTTTAATTACTAAAATCAATTAAAATATTCAAATAAATCCTTTCTCAAGTTTGAAAAGGTAACTCATGATCAACTTTCAGTTAACTAAACATTACCTCTCCTGTCCAAGTTGAAGAGGTGGAGTTTACTAATTGCTTCTCAGTTAACTAAAACATTACCTCTCATGTCCAAGTTGAAGAGGTGGAGTTTATTGGTTGCTCCTCAGTTAAACTAAAACATCACCCCTTCTCTCCAAGTTGAAGAGGTGGAGTTTACTAGTTGTTCCTCAGTTAACTAAAATATCACCTCTTCTCTCCTAGTTGAAGAGGTGGAGTTTACTAATTGCTTCTCTAGTTCCTTCTGTGATGACATTAATTTTCCATTAGTATGCAAACAACACTTTTGGTAAGCATAGACGAAAATACAGGACAGAGAAAACCGAAGATCAGATATTAAGAGATCACCGAAGATGACTAAGTACAAAGAGAACCGTCAACACAACTTAGTGTGTAAACCAAAAATGCAATGATAGAAAGATAAAGAGGAACCCAACATGCAAGATACAGTGCAGACCGACAAGACAGTTAAAGTGCAACTGACAGAACAAAATTGAAGGATAGTCAAGCATGACCGACAGACATAACCGAAAGTCAGTTGCAGCCCGCAAAAAGTGGATCTGACTTCCATGTCAGATAAAGAAAGTGTATTCTATTTATAGGATATATTTTTTTTAAATCCATTTCTTTAGGGACAAGATACATGAATGTAAGTGCTTTAATCAATCTAATTGATTTAAAACACATATACTAGGAGATCTAGGTACAATTTGTAAACTTGATCTTAGAGTTAACATTATTTTTATCAAAACTTGATGAAGTCAATCTATCTATAAAGAGATGATGTAATCATTCATTATTATCAATGTGAATAGAGAGGAGAAGATTAATGAAGCCAACGAGCACATCTATGGATCAGATTGTGAGTTTCAAGAACAAGAACAACAAAAGTTGAAGTTGTTTATTAGAACCAAGAACAAACCATACAAAGAATCAGAGGTATTATTCAAACACAATTAGGTGATAATATTTTTCATGTAAACTAAATTGGATCTGTATCAGCAATAGGAGATTGCATTTACTAGGTCAATTTGTAATTTTCTACCATTCTAACAAGTGGAGCAAAGTGTAAAAACCCTTTCAAGGAAGGTGGATTTAACAGTCCAACAACAAATCTCTTAACCAAGTGCACACTCAACAGTGTTGCTAAAGCTCTTTATAGAGTAGACTTTAACATGTCTCCACTGATACTCTTAATAGGGTAGATCATCAGAAGTGATCAAATTGTAAGACTTAACCGACCCCTTCCAATCTACAGATAGTGAAGATTTTGTGGGTGCCATCCCCACCATAGTTTTTACTTCCTCACAGGAGTTTTCTGCGATATCATATCTTGTGTTATGTGTCAAATTACTTTCATGAATGTTTCTATGAATGTTCACATGTATGTTAATGTTATGAATTGATATAACTCACATCAAGATAGTATAAATTAGATTGAATGGATATACAATTGATTACAAAGGTTAATGGATTAAAGGATACAAAAGTTTTAGAGGTACTAATTTACCCCTCCCCTCTCAGTACATACTTCCCATTAATCCCAAAAATTAGTATCAGAGCTGAGTCTCTTCTTGGAAAGCTTAAAGGCTTAAGAGAAAAGATCATACAATGGAGAAGTACAAACTTGATAAAAATATTGAGAATAAAAAGATTGAAATTTAGATGTTTGATGAACGGTATAAAGAAGCTAGAATCAATATGAGATAGCTGGTAGATGAAAGAAAGAATATGACATCTTGCTGTAATGAGACAGATTATCATGAGGAAGAGATACCAGATTTCTTTGAGTCTTCAGGATTAACTACAAGAAAAGCATCAGATACATTAGAAGAAAGCATCACAAGCCTAATTGAAATCAATCTACATCTGGTTGGACAAGTTAAATCTCTACAAATTGGTCAAGAGACACAGATGGTAAGGATGATTTATGTCATGAACAATGCTAGACAGACTGAGAAAGAAAGAACACTAGATATTGATGATAGAAGAAAGATCACTGAAAAGATACAAGAAAAAGAGTCTGAAATACAAAGACTTATAGAGCATCACCATGAGATTACAAATTATATTATTCTTATGAGTCAAGAGACAAACAGATTAAATGTTGAACTCATTGAAAGAATAAAAGCTATCTGTGAACTGAGGGATGAGAATGAAAAGTTGAAACATGAAATAAGAACTAAGCAACAACATAATGAAATTATCAAGAAAGCTGAAGAAAGCAATAAAAGAATGGATGATTTTTTTTAAGGACAACAAAGAGTCAACACCAATATCGGTCTAGGTTTTACCAAGAATGGAGAATCATCAAATCAAGCTGATCAAAAGAATGTCTACACAAATTCAAGAACAAGAAATCTTACATGTAATCACTATGGAAAGCAAGGCCATACATCAAATGTATGCAGAGGAAAAATGAAAGGTATTCCTACATCTACATCTTCATTCATAGGATTCTGTTATAAATGTAACAAGAAAGGACATAAAGCATATGAATTTAAGTCTGATATGAAACAACCAAAGAAGGAAACCTACATGGACAAGTACTGTCCTACTTGCAAAATGAATGGGCACACAACTCTTGAATGCTGGAAAAAGAAAAGGCAAGCATAGAAGCCTAAAGGTCAAGAAACTCCCTATCAACCGAAGAGATTTGGTAATCAATATGTATGGGACTAAAATTCTTGGACAAATTGTACAGCATGTGGAAGATATGGTCACATTGCGACAAACTGTATGAGATAGTGTACTAGAAAGTCTAGAGGCTGGACTAACCCCGGAATGGAATCCTTACATTGTCATAACGTTGGTCATCTCAAGAAAGACTGCAGAGACCGAATGACAGAGACAAGTACATATACCAATGGATACACCATTGAAGACATCTAGATAGCTAGAGACAAAATGTGGAGAAACACTTCAAGCAATGATGAAGCTGGAACAAGAAATGTAAATGGTGATCCCCATCCAATGGATCTAGTGACATCACCACCCCCACCTAAGAAGAACAAGTAAGTATGGAACTTCATTACCCCAAGTTATTATTTTACATCAGTTCCATAATATATTTTTTGATATAAATGCCAAATTAGCATAAGAAATATGCATCATGGTATTACTTGTTAAAATCTGTGATAACTATGCTTTCAGGCATATATACCGAAACCCATTGGTATACACTCAAATTTGAGATTGCCTACACTTATCGAGAAGCATCGGTTAAAAGAAAAGATGCTAGTATAAACTGAGCCTCGTCGATAAACAAGCAAATGAACAAGTTGTCTACAACACCAAAACCTGTCGGTAAAAGAAAAAGGAATATCAACTACTCTGAAAACATTATGAGTGTCATTGAAGGAAAGTGAAGTCTTCACCGAAGAACTCTATCTTCATACACCAAGGAGTTGGTAAGAATTTATGACAAGCATTTTAGGGAAATGACTATAAATAGGACAAAAGATCAACCACTAGTAGAATTGGCCCCTATTTTTGACAAAAAATGGTCAAACTATCTACCTGGATTGGTCGAAAGACCCACAAATTGCTTTGTCGATATTTTTCTGGTCAAAAGATTGACATATCCTTGTTAACATCAAAATTTCTACACAAACTTGGTCGAAATTGACATCTTGAAATGTCCATATTATTTGTCAAAATTTCCATATTATTGGTTGAAATGTTTGACCCATCCGACCAGGATGCCAAACCCATGACGCAAACTTTTGACACAGAATGGTCAAAACGTAAACTGACATAAGTTTATGTTTTAACCTACGGATGTCAAAAGTTTGACCAAAATTGACACATATATTTGACATGCAATGGTTGAAACATAAACCAGAAAAAGTTAATCTTTCAACCAAGTTTGGTCGAACTGTTTGACCCATTCGATCAGGATGCCAAACCCACGACGCAAACTTTCAACACAGAATGTTCAAAACGTAAACCGACCTAAGTTGATGTTTCGACCAAGGGATGTTGAAATTTTGACCCATATTGACTTTAAAAAAAAACAAATTCTGAAACCAAATACCCTCAGTTTTGGTACTCGGCTTCAATAGAAGATGGACCAATAAAAAATTGCTTCTTGCTCTTTAACAAACAAGTCTTGAACCAAGTGAGAAGCTATAAGTTGAAGTAGACTTGCAATCCAGAGAATTACTTACACAATCTGAATTTGTGTAGTCCATTGAGTTGAAATCAATGCTCGTTGTGTAGTGAATCCCAAAATTTTGAGTACCTTGATTGTAGTAGAGAATTGCTTGGCTACTTTCTAGTGCAACCCATGTGGGCATGGTCTCTCAATTCATGTGTGGGCCCCATGGGAGCATTAACTCCATGGTTGGATACAAAACATGTATGCATATATATGGATTAATATTTGATCTAGAAGCAATTTGTTAAAACTGAGGCTATTTGGTTTTAGAATTTTCTCATTGAGTTTGGTATTCAATCTAAACAAACATCAATCATATTTTGGCACAATCAATGTGCTACTCAAATCTCATGTATCCCAATTCCTTCCGAATGGAGAGTACATAGATTGTTGCATGGAAAGAGTAAGGGGAACCAACTTGTTCAAAAACCTAGTATTTTCTTTTTCTCCATATGGTTGACAACCAGGAATAAGTGGAGTTGACTTGTTTGTCTACATTGGATTCTGTGAATTTGAGTGCACAGCTATAGCCGCAATGTTAATCTCATCGAGCATTGTTGCATTTGACGTTCTGGGCTTGTTTGATTCAGCTACTTCACTATTTTGTTTTGAATCTAAAACAACACTAACAATCTTTTGACAACCATCCACATGCAATACTCCATGGACTGGGCTTTTCTATCTCGAATAAACAAAATTTTATCAGTGCAAATTTATACACTGCACATTTCAAATATATATTGACATCAGCATCTTCAGTACATATATTATTTCAAAATACACAAAATGAGTTAAGTTTTTGTTGCAACTAGACAATTTGGAATTGAGGACTATAAGAAAGGAAGCCTAAAAATGAACACAATAAATTTTACACTAGGGCATAAAATAAAGTGCCAAGAATGACAAATCCATGTTTCAATAATAGTTAGAAATAAAAATATCCACCTTGCATAAATCCCAGACCATAGTTTTCATTCTTTCCTGGTTCCAGCTTTGCTCTGTTGCCTCATACTTTCAGACCTTTTCTTGTAAAGATTGAATGTATTCAATAACCTGGCCA
>MU224910.1:601125-618555 GCA_018584345.1 Thuja plicata
GGATTTTGGGGTTCTCGGTGGACTGAGCCCTATTCCTTTGAGGTTTGTTCATTTTTAGACATTATTAAAGACTGATGAAGGTTTGGAGTCTTTGGAGTGCAAGGAGTCTATGGTTGCTTTGTTATTTCTGGTCTTTTTAAGAACTTCTAAAGCTATAGTGTGTATACAATCACACCTGGTCTAAAAGAGTCCATAGAAATCTGACTGTAGAAAGCTGACTGCCCTAGTTTTATGTCAAAAATTGTCTATAGATGACTGTCACATGATTTATTTTAGATTTATCCACCAAATGATCTCAGACTGGTCACAATTGAAAGCTATGACTCTAGGTAGACTTCCTATGGAGTTATATTTGACATTCCAATCCACACAAAGTTGGCAGAAAACAAATACCAGTAACAAAAATGTTAAAAATGTGCCAGCAAATACCAAATACATGATGCCCTAGCACATTGCTCATGGGCCCTAAGTAGGTAACCAATAAAACAATGCCAAACAAATGCAGAGTAAGGAAATCCTTACAGGCGGTCCTCCTTTTACACCAAATCACAGTGGTAACAACTCGCAGGCAGGCGGTCCTCCTTTTACACCAAATCAAAGTGACAACCCGCGCAGGCATGCAGTCCTTCTTTTAGTCTCACCAAATAACACTTCAAACAATCGCAGGCTCTAGCTCCTTCACGCTCTCAACATAAAACCAAAAAATGAAATGAGATGTGAAATCTTTTTTCTTTAAACATGCTCCAGCTCCTTTGCGCTCCCAACTTAAAACCAAACAATGAAATGAGATGCAAAATATTTTTTCTTTTTAAATTTATGCCCGTGTTGGTCAAAATTCTGACCTACATGGTATTGGTCAAAATTTCAACTAACACGGGCATGGATTAAAAAAAAGAAGTTTTCCTTCTATAATCTGACCAACCTAAATCTTTTTAAAGTTATGCATTATGTAGGAAGCCCTAAAATTAAAAATGGCCACGACATCAAGAACTGTGAAATCCAAGAATGCAAAGAAGGATGAGTTCAAGCTCATCAAGAATTCAACATGTGAAGAACCTAACTATAAGATCCATCCTGAGGTTTCCTCACAACCCAACGATGCTGGAGCATTTTCATGCATACCAGCTAGGGTTTTACTCATGGAAGATGTTCAATCTTTTATACACTACAAGATTGCAGAGATATGAACTTCAGAGGTTGAAGAAGCTTATAAGAAGCTGTGTAATGAAGATGGAACACAAAAAGATGAACACAAGCACATTGAAGTAAAAGGGCTCACCAATTCCCTAATGTTCTCAAAGGTTTTCAAAACCGAATGGATTCAATTAGTACTAAGTCAAATGCATAACAAAAAGCTATGTCTTTATGAACCAAAAGCGATAACCTGAGATGTCATCCATGCAATCAGTGGCTACCCCATAATCAAGAAGGTTAAGGCACTAAAGCATCCACCAAAGGCAAAGACCGAGAAGATGAAAGGAGCCAAATGGGATGGAAGAGGACAAAAAATACCAAAATAATTGATGATGAGATCAAGTTCGGTGCATGCACTCTAGGATACAAATTCTTCCAGGTAAGAAGATTGAACAACATAGAATTAGGTGCAGTAGAAACAACCTACAAAATTGTGAAGAAAGGAACACAATTGGACTTATCTGAACTACTCCTGGATCAGTTGAAAGACAATCTAAAGACTATCAGGAATGTTAAGTCAAACACATGTAAGTTTGGCTCACTAATAATGTGTATTTTCTTTTATTTTCAAGAAACATTCCCATCGGTAGGAGATGTGAAATGGGACAACACCAAACCGGTCATCATGCAAATCAGTGAGCACATAGCCACACTGGGAGATAACTTTGAGATAGTCATGGATGAATACTTCAATGTATTCAAAGACCGAATGCAAAAGAGGGTGAGAATCTCCGAGCAACTCATTGAAAAGTATAAGAATGAGATATGCTTCATGGTCAATATAGACAATAAATACATTAAGCCCGCTATACCAAGGACAACATGGTTACAACCATTAGAGTATGAGATCAACATTGATCTTGCAACTAAGGAAATTGATGCCTTGATCAATGAACCATTAGATAAGAAACAACCCAAATTTGGAACATATGAAGAGGCCAAGACAAGAATAAAATCTGGCCTAATTGTTAAGAAAATTGTCAGAAAGAAGGACAAAATGGTGAAGAATCTCAAGAAGATACTGTCGGCAACTGAGGAAGAAGATGAACAGGATGAAGAAGTTGAACATGAGGAAGAAACACAAGAACAGTTATCTTTTGGCAAAGATGAAGGAAAGGATGAATCTGAGGAAACAAAATTAGACCACCTCCTCCACCAAATAAAAATCCATGGACAACAACTGCTTTTAGGAAAAGAAGCCAAACATCAAGGGATTCTACTCCTTCACCTTTAAAGAAAGGAAAGGTCAGGACATACAAAAGGAAAGCTTCTGCACCAAAGAGAGGGAAAAACAAAAGAGGAATAAATTCATCAAAGCTTGAGAGGATATAGAAGATACCAAGCAAGATGAAGCTATAGAAGTAGAAAGTGTCAAGGTAACACCTCCTAAATCTATTGATGACATATGAAAATCTATTGCAAACTCTAGATCTATATTAGATTCAAAGATTAGAAGATGGTTGAAATTAGATCTAGAAGATCAAAATAATGTAGAGGATGCCATCATAGCAAAAATGTACAAATTCAAATATGTACCAATTCAATTTGAAGGTATTCATGTACCAAGGGAACTCTTGGATAGACTATACTCCCATTGGACATTTGCCTTGAAAAATGAAAAAGAGATAAGAGAAAGAGTACTTGTTTCTCTCATGCCACCTGAATCAAAGAAGGTAGAAATAGATGAAATGATGGAGAAGTACAAAAAGGTGTTCTCACTGAAGCTGAGAGCATACAAATTTCTTGAAGGAAAGATTATAGAGCTTGAGAAAGACAACCACAATAAATGGTGCAAAATTATGAATAGACCTACTGAGGAGGAAAGCCCCAACAAAGATCTTCAACAACAAGATATTGACAAGGAAACTCAAGATGCAACATCTATTGAGTTAGACAAAGAAGAAGATGATACAATCGACAACAAGATTGCATATTTTGCAGATGAATCATGGTCAGATACCACAAATGACAACATTATGGACACTAATGTTATTGACATTATCGATGACCCAGGAGAGGAAGTGAATAAAGATGAAGATGTCACTATTTCAAGAGACACAACCGTTGAACAGGCCACAAATGTTGATACTGCACAAGTGAATATTCTAGGAAACATGCCAATATTGATACAAGCTATCAATATCCTACAAGAATCAAGCAAGTAACCTGAGAAGGATACTCCCAAGGATGCAGGGCAAGAAGCAAACAAAGACAACACCGATGGTCAGAAAGACATCAGAGATACTCAAGATGTAACCGACACTGATAAGGCAACTGGAGGAGATAAAGAAAAGGATGTAGATACACAAGATAAGAATGCATAATCAAAGACTAATGAAGCTAAGGACACCAATGAAGGAGACAAACCTAAAGATGGTACTCCTGAGGAAACCAACAAATGTGCTATCGATGATGTGAAGGTGAACGTGGAGATGTCTACAGACACTCGACAAGCTGAAACTAACACCAAGTAGCAGGTCACTTCATCAAGAACAATTGAGAAGGACAAGAAATTAGCAATGGTTTTACATTCTAGTGATTCACATAAGAAGAAGAAGAAATCAAAGAAGAATAAGATGGAAGTCACATTGGATGAAATTATTGACATGCCAAAGTGTGACCCATCTACACTTGATTTTGAAGAATTACAAGAATATGGAGAAATATGCCAAAGAAAGGCATTGCAAAAGAAGCCGAAGAAACAACACAAGGACTCCATGGTACTAGAGACAACACAAGACATACTAAACCAAATTGTACCTAATGTTGATATTGATCAGAACAAGCCCATACTAGATAAATTATCAACTCTAACCGATGCAATCACAACTCAGAATATTGATGCTGAGAAGGAAATTGAGGAGAGAGCCGAGATGAAGTACCAAAAAAAGATCATTGAGAACATCAGCCAAGAAGTGGCACTAAATAAGGTAAAGCTATTAGAATTCATCACTGAATTAGACCCAATCATATCTGAATCTATAAACTTGATTCAAAAATTGAGGTCAATAGAAAAGTTCACTAAAGAAAATAGTGACAACATTGCAAAGCTGGATACAGATCTAGAAAATAGTGCACAAAGGTTAACTACCGATGGAGACAATTTAGTTAAGATGCATTATGAAAAGATAATTGAGATTAAAAGGTTAAGGTAGGAACTATAGGAGGCAGACACACATTTTAGGGAAGAAGTAACCGAGCTCCAAGCTCAACTTCTACCAAACCTTACACAGCTCCAACAACATATCAATTCAACAAGGCAACTGATAGCAATTCTTGAGATGTCTATAGAAGACAACATCTATGACATGCAATCAAAGATCACACTCAAGCACATGGCTCTGGAGAACCTCAAAGAACAATGGGAGAGAATGATGGAAGACATGAATTCTTCACACTCGCACATTTTTGATAAACTATAAGGTAATGAACTTTGCCCTTAATATAAAAAAAGGGGGAATATGATATTTATTCATTCATTCATTCATATGGGAAAATGGAAAATGGTAGATATGTATATGTATATTCATATGGGAAAAATGATATGTATAAGGAAAGACATCATAAGTATAGATATACCGACATATACATAGGGGGAGTCATTAAATGACTAAGGATTATATATGTTGTATATACTTAACATTTTGTTAGTATTTTGCACATATCATTTTTTGATACTAATGTCAAAGGGGGAGATTGACGAAATTAATTTTCCATTAGTATACAAACAACACTTTCGATAATCATACACTAAATTACAAGACAGAGCAAACTGAAGATCAGATATTAAGAGATCATCAAAGATGAATAAGTACAAAGAGAACCGATGACACAACTTAGCGTGTAAACTGAAAAATGCAATGACAGAAAGATAAAGAGGAACCCAACATGAAAGATACAGTGCAGACCAACAATAAATTTAAAGTGCAACTGACAGAACAAAACCGAAGGACAGTCTAGCATGAATGATAGACAGAACCGAAAGTCAGTTGCAGCCCACAAAAAGTGGATATGAATTCCACATGAGATAAAGCAAGTGTATTATATTTATAGGATATTTATTTGTTTTTAAACCCATTTCTTTAGGGACAAGATACATGAATGTAAGTTCTTTAATCAGTCTAACTGATTTAAAACACATAGACTAGGAGATCTAGGTACATGTTGTAAACCTGATCTTAGAGTTAACATTGTTTTTATCGAAGCTTGATGAAGTCAATCCATCTATAAATAGATGATGCAATCATTCATTATTATCGATGTGAATAGAGAGGAGAAGATGAATGAAGCCAACGAGCACATCTATGGATCAGATTGAGAGTTTCAAGAACAAGAACAAGAACAACAAAAGTTGAATATGGTTATCAGAACCAAGAACATAGCATACCGAGAATCAGAGGTATCATTAAATCACAATTACGTGATAATATTTTTCATGTAAACTAAATTGGCTCTATATCAACAATAGGAGATTTCATTTACCAGGTCAATTTTTAATTTGATATCATTCTAACAAGTGGAGCAAAGTGTAAAAATCCTTTCAAGGAAGGTGGATTTAACAGTCCAACAACAAATCTCTTAACCGAGTGTACACTCAAAAGTGTTGCTAAAGCTCTTAACAGAGTAGACTTTAACAAGTCTGCACTGATACTCTTAACAGGGTAGATCATCAGAAGTGATCAAATTGTAAGCCTTAACCGACCCCTTCCAATCTACAGATAGTGAAGATTTTGTGGGTGTCATACCCACCATAGTTTTTCCTTCCTCACAGGAGTTTTCTATGATATCATATCTTGTGTTATGTGTCAAATTACTTTCATGAATGTTTCTATGAATGTTCACGTGTATGTTAATGTTATGAATTGATATAACTCACATAAAGATAGTATAAATTAGATTGAATGTATATACAATTTATTACAAAGGTTAATTGATTAAAGGATACAAAATTTTTAGAGGTACCAATTCACCCCTCCCCTCTCAGTCCATACTTCCCATTAATCCCAACATTTTGATCTCAACCAATAATTCTCCAATCTTTGAGATCAATCTCAACCATTCAAATCATTTTCTATATTCTATATAATCAACCCTTTACAACCATTTGAAGGATCCAGGATTTCAAAAATTTGTGCACACTTACTCTGCAAGATTCTCGTACGAAGCATCAAAGCATTCTTGTGATCATAATCGATAATAATTTTCTCAACACTCCCAAGTCATAGACGCTGCCGATATTAATACTGAGCACCACACACACAATGTTTCAAAATGATTAGATAGAAGCAATAGAATCCTTGAGCATTGTGGTTTATATTCATTTGTTTTCCTCTATCTTTGCTTGTTATTTTATTTTTCATAGGTTCGTTCTTAGTATTTTGATTAGTTTCTTTCACTGCAAATCATTGCTACTAACCCTCGTTAATTTGAGCATATAGAATACCCCATATACATTTTGGTGAACCTGACGTGAATTGAATAGCCTGATAATCACTTGAAGATGAAAAATAGAATTTCCTGGCCTCGGCCGTATGGCCGCAAATTTATTTATTTATTTTTCTTAATTTTTTTGATAAACTTGTAATTTTGCAATTGACGAAACTTTGCCATAATCGACCGGTTTCATGCCGCAATCGATTTGTGGGTTTCACAATCATTTTCTGTAGTTTTCTATCTATGTTTCTGGTATTTTACCCCAATTGACCAATCTATTTCACTATCAAAAGAGGAATTTTGCAATTTCCAGAAGATTACTACCATTGATGGAATATTAACATAATCAATAGAAGTTTACCGTAATCACCTATCAGAATTTTACATCTGACAAAATTATTTCATATCTAAAAGAAGAATCTCATAATTGCTATGTTTTATCAATTTATTAATCAGATTTGATTTGTTTCTCGATTTTTGTGTAGGAATGAGAAAATGACATATGGTCAAAAGGATAATCAGACGAACCTTGGTTTCTAGATCACTAAGAGCAGCCATAAGGAGAACCGCTAACTATCACACACAACAAAGAGAAATCTTGGCAATCGTAGCAGAAGATCAAATTGAATATTTCAAAAACTATCTAGATTCTCTCAAGCATTTTGCAGCTAAGTACAAGGTTACCATTATCCTTAACGGCCTTAAAAATCCCAGAGTTGCTGAATATTATTCATTTGATTGTTAGAATATTTTGGTACTAATTGACTTTTTTGACAGCTTGTGGCGAGGAAACAGTTGAAAAAGCAACATAAAATCAACTCATTTCTCTTTTTGGTGCTTTAAAAATAAAAGTGTATGCAAAACCTCACAATATCACTTTTCCAGTTTGGTGCTTAAAATTGACATGGTGGTTAACAATTGAACAAAGGAAAACAAATCTCTAAAGTTGGTGCATTAAAATTGGACAATCAATCTTCATCTACTTTGGGCTTAGAAATGAACACATGTGTAAGTATGGATGGTAGCTTAGTTAAAACATGAAATTCTGGTGCTTAAATAATTAAACCTTGTGTCTTGAGTCATTGGTGTGCTTGCAAAAATCTGTTAGATTTACAACCTTTATACTTTTTTAGAAAGGCCTTTCTAGGGAAAGCGCTTCTTCCTTAGAGGACAAATTTAAACCAATAATCCTTCCAATTGGTATATAAATAATACGTGAGCCAAAGCTCCATTTTATATCTATTGAAACTCGAGAGAGGTGTGTTGATGATAGCTTGGATCAAGTGAAGTATCCCTAAGTAGACAACATGATCAACTAGGCTCTTAAGTGAGTCACACACGTACAAACCGATTGGATAGACTCCATAGAACCTACAACAAACCATTAATTACAGACCTACCCATTTTACCTCCAAACAAGTGTCTTATTATAGTGCAAGGGGTTGCAAAATTCCCCCCCAAGATTCCCAACATATGTGTTCTAGTATATTGTGTTGATGAAAGAGATCTTCAATAACACGACAACAATATCTGGCAATGAAAAAAACATGGGCACCTACGTCATGGATCTTTGTGTCCTAGTAGCGTGATGATTGTTGTGTGAGCCAACAAAAATCAAAGCATTGTGCCTATAATATTTCATCTTGAAATCAAAATTGACCTAGATTAATCTGATTGTCTTTGTTTAGACCACGTGAAAACATTGCAACTTGCAAAAGTTATAGAACATACACATTTCAGTCTTGGATCTTCAAAAATACTTTATCTATTATGCTTGTTTGTATGATCGGTTTCAAAAATGCAAAACCAACATCAAAAAATGTCAAAATGAGTCAAACATGTTTGATGTCTAGTCTTCAACCAAAACCGGTTCTAGAATCACATCACTGTTCCAGAGATGCCATTTTTATCAGATAGATTCCCAATTGCTATCATTTTCAAGGACTCACTTTGCTGTAATTGACAGAAGTTTTCCACAATTGATGGATTTTTACCACAATCAAGCACTTTATTGCAGCAATCAATCCTTTTATTTCCACAATCGCTAAACATTTACCACAATTGACCTAGCATTCTTCCATAATTAGTGGAAGTTTACCGCAATCAACCTATCAACCTGTGCATTTATTTTATCAACAAATTTGGATTCCTCTACTAGCACTCTAAATTTTTTATCAGTCTAAAAACATTGGAAATTATTCCCCATTTCGTGTGAAAGATCAGTGTACACATCCCAGGAAAAAAATGAAGAATATTGTGTAAATCTCTTAACATTAAAGATTATCCCTCTTTGATAGTTAAGCTATTGTTTAAACATTGTTTGTTCAAAAGTTCAGACTAGATTATCTTGATCATGTTATCTCAACTTCATCAATATCTATCAACGACTTTGTCTCATCTACGACAATAGTAAAACTCAATGTCTTACATCGTGAAAAATCTGAAATCAAGAGAAGTCAAAATCTTTCCCTAGAGTTACCCTTGTCAAACATAACTCAGACTCTCCTCGAGAGTTTATCCTTTTTTGTTTTCTTTATATCACTTATTTTAGTTCAAAACCTAGATAACACCATGTCTCTCACACCCTATGGAGGACCTTATACTAGGTTGAATGGTAGAACTCAACCCGATGAATCCTATATTAACCAATTTCCCCTGTGGGAAAAAGAGCGAGAGGATGACCCATTCAAAAACACAAATCCTTCTCTTTACATTGAGAATATGCATCCTATTGCTCCCCATAGATGAACAACGTTCCAAGATGTCACAAAGGAGGAGCTTGAAGACATAGATAAAGATGCCTATTCCACACAAGTAGTTGATGTTGTTGTGGAGAGAAACCCCGAAAGATTCCTAGCCATGTTGATTAAGAAGGGAGTCAAACTCCCTGCTGAATTCAATGTGTCAAAAATATGGCCTAAGAACACTTTAGCAGGGAAAAACACAACTTGAGCCTCTCAAACGAATCTTGTGATATCCCAATTTTCGTCTTTTCCATCATTAATGACAACGACATAAACACATACTGTGTCGATACAAACTAGCTCTGCAGATCAAGCCAACACATCATCCACACAAAGCATGATAAACTCCCAACTGAGTGAACCCCTGGTCACTATTTTATCTCAAGAATCAGCCTCATTCCCTTTTACATCAAGTACTCATTCTATGTCATCAATTCCACAAACAAGAAACAACCCATTTGCGACTGCTCAGACATTGCACTCTATCCCTGCTAACTTTGGGCTAAAAATTTCTCTCCCACAGGGATCAATCTCTGTGGGTTTGACATTCAGTCAATGTCCACCCAAGGCTACACCTTTATTCCTATAGGGATCCCAACAACAAAAATATCCCCAACAACAACAATCTTGGACCAATCAAATTCCCTAATATCAGAATCACACACTGGGAAACCAATACCAAGTCCCAAGGAATAGATCATATGTCCCAACACAAGGAACACATAGGTGAAGCCTTATACATACCATGAAACAAAGATTCAATTCCAAGAATCTTCCTTAATCTCAAATAGACATGCTAGTAAAACAAGTGAAAATTTTAGAAACGCAAATGATGGACATGCAAAATTAGTGGAAAACCAAGTCCTACCCAACAAAGGATTCATACCCATACCCATTTGATCACTCATTGCACATGTGTCCATTTCCCACTCACATATTGGTATGCAAATTTGACAAATACAGAGGCATTACCAACCCTGTAGAGCATATCAAAGAGTTCTTTGCTAGCTGCATTGAGGTTGCACATGAAAAAACATACCTAATGTGACTATTCCCACAAAGTCTAGCCAGACCAAAAATGGAATGGTTCTCACACCTACCCCATGGAATTCAATCTTGGAGAGAATTGGCTGAAAATTTTATTACTCACTTCCATCATAACATCGAACGCAAGGTTAGTATCAAGGACCTCTATGACATTAAAGCAAAAAGATGGAGAATCCTTTGTTAAATTCTTACAAAGGTGGAGGAACACTGCAAACAGAATAATGTATGATGTGCCCAAAAAACACCTCATAGTCATGGTCATTGACAATATGATCCTAGATATGTCATTTATCATAGAATTGTAGCTCGCTCCAAACTTCAAGAAACTCATTGAACAAGGAGTTTGATTTGAGAAAAATCTGGTCAAGAGAGGTATCCTTGTAGACCCTACCCAAATCAACACGAACAAAAAAACAATAGATAAATAAAAATGGTGGAATAAGAACAAAAATATCACTAATGATGGTGTCATTGACATCAAAATATTCAACTATACTCAACCCAAGGTTTCACTACAAGGAGCACCAATGAAGAAACAGAAAACCATGGTGAACACTCAACAAATGAACGCTCAAAATCAAACACCCAATGTTTAAGAAGAGAATGTGTCCAACAACCAACCCAATGCACAACACCCATAAATGTTTCCATTTCCTAAACACAACTACACATTATTAGGAGAGTCGATAGAGTAATCCTTGAAAAAGATGATTCAAACCAATACTATCACTCTACCCAAAAATCAGAGAATACGCATATGGTGATGTGAAACCCAAGTGGTGGAATGATAACAAATTTTGTGAATATCATCGGGTAAAAGGACACAAGACACCCAACTTCTACCAATTGAAAAATTCCATACAAGATCTAATCAAAACTGGGGTTATTGATGTCACAAATACCCAATCCAAGGGTACAACCGATCACACAATCATTAATGATACATTCCATGATCATAAAAAGGGGAAAACCTCCACATCTAGTGGAAAGTCTAAACAAGTGAATTACACCTATGATAACTCTGATAGAACTATCAATTGCATTAATTCTTCATATAGTCATGTTGCTACAATTACTATCAGAGATCCCAATGCCAAATGCACTATCACAATGAAATGTTCTATGGTTGTCTTGCAAGGAGTGCCTTCCACTTTAGCTACACCAACTAATCCTCCAATAGCTTCCGATCCATAAACTAGTCTACCAGATCAACTAAAACACACACCTTCCCAGATCTCCATGTTTGACCTCTTGCACATATCCCCACAACATAAGCAAGCTCTGGATCAAGCCCTTCAAAATGCAGCTGCCCCACAAGACATAACTCTAGAAAATTTCCAAACCATGGTAAATTCCATCACTGCCTACAAGCATGCTACCTTTACAGACCATGATGTACCACCACACAAGCCTCTGTATAATGATCCCCTGCATCTACTTATCCAAGTTCACAAACACACAATTCGAAGATTCCTCATTAATGGTGGGACTGGGTTAAACATATGTACTCTAAAAGTAATAAAAACTTTGGGCTATTTCAAATCTAGCATTGATGTCACTAGGAGGATAAATATCAGGGCATATGATGAGGAGAGACCATCAAAAGGTATCCTCATGATACCAGTCAGGATAGGCCGTGTCATAAAGAACATCCCATTTCAAATCCTAGACCTGGATTTGGGATATAACATGTTACTGGGAAGGCTGTGGATACATGAGATGCAAGATTCCCCTTCCACTTATCACTAGTGCATCAAGTTCCTATACCAAGGGGAAGAGATAATCATTGAAGGAGATCCAAATCCATTCCAATACTACAACACCATAAGAAGCAGTACATATAATCAAGTGCCTTCAAATCAGGAAGCAGGAATTCCTTCCACCTCTGGTTCTATTCCCAAAGACATACCAAGAAAGGCGAGGAAGATATCAATCATAGACAAAGGGTGTGGTGTGTATCACTATGTGGAATATTTTACCATCACTAACATGCCTCAAAATCCCATATCATATGACATGCCCTGACCGATGGAAACTCATGAAACTCCGGAACCAGTTCTATTCAAATATCCACCAACCACATTTTTAAAATGGGGGGAAATAGTTGAAGAGAACCCTTTTGATATGGATATCAACACTTGGTTGTATAAAGAAACTCAAGACATACCTCAAGCCTAGATACCTCTGTCACAATATGGGTCTGGTTTCACTATGCTACAAAAATTTGGATATGATGGTAAGACTGGTCTGGGGGTAAGACAACAAGGCTTAATGGAACTGTCTTTACCAGCATCCCAGAGAAACAAAATATGGCTAGGCTATGGACAAAACAGAACCAATACTACCATCCAAGATATACCCATAGACAAAGAACAAATTGCATAATTAAACTGGGGGAAAAATCTTGAACATGCCTTAACCAACAGTATACTCTAGTGGTTATTTCCATCATAAGTGGAACCCTCTTATTCTCAATTGAACCTTAATCAAACTATCCAACATGATGTAGAAAGTGAGACATCTAACGAGCATTCTAGCAAGACCAATTCCCATGAGTATGAGTGGTTATCCCTCCATAATTCTGAGTCAACCATCCTAAACTATTCCCCTCAGTCTGTCAGTACTATACACCTTCAAGAAATATTTGACCAAATGACCATAGAAGAACAACCGTGCATCAATAAACATATCGATATCAATTCCTTAAGTGGTGCATCCATGTCCCATTCCCAATTTTTCAGAACTATCACTGTGGTCCTTCTTACCCAAGAAAAGTCATCCCCCATGAGGACCTTTTTCTAGTGTACCCCAAATTGATAGAATGGGACCAACAAGGACAACCTAACATAGATCTTTTGGAGAATGATGAAGCCATCATAGAATTCATGGGACTTAGAGAAGGCATACCATTAGGAGAACACAAAGAAAGATTCTCCTTTAACCTGGACATATCAACATACTTTAGGGAGGAGGCTCCTCTTTGTAGTCATAAAATAAAATCAAAAGCAAAAAAGAACGGTTAGTAAGTGAAAAGCGAAAGGCACTTTCTAACCATAAAAAAAAAAGAAAAAAAAAAGGACATATCTTCTGGTGAAAACCTCTCTGAGGTGCCAGAGGATGGAAATATGGAACTCCTCCCCTTAATAGAATAAAAGTAAGTGCTACTAGCAGAAGAAATAGAGGAATTCAATATAAGGGATGAAAAGGACCCTAAACATATCTATTTGGCTAAGTATCTTACACCAGAAGAAAGAGAATGATTCATTGATTTCTTCAAGGAAAGGAAAATAAAATTTGCGCAGTCTTACGCAGACATGCCAAGTTTGGATCCAAAGCTAGCACTACATCATTTACCAGTATTACTAAATGCAAAACCTATTAAACAAAGATTGAGAAAGATGCATCCGCACATCGCTTTACTTGTCAAGGCAAAATTGAAGAAATTCCTAGATGCAGGATTCATAAGACCTATTCCATATGCGGATTGGATATCTAATCTAGTGTAAATAACCAAAAATAATATTAAGATTCATATACACATAGATTTTAGAGATTTGAACAAGGCTTGTCCCAAGGACAACTTTCCTCTACCAAACATTGACATAATAGTTGACCTAAAAATAGGGCACCAAAATTTGTCACTCATGGACGGGTTCTTTGGATATAACCAAATTAGGATTGCACCAGAGGACCAACACAAGACCACATTCACATGTGCCTAGGGGACTTACTGCTAGAACATAATGCCATTTGGTCTAAAAAATATAGGGGAAACTTATCAAGGGGTAATGAACACAATATTTCACGATCTAACTCATAATACAATGGAAGACTATGTCGATGACATACTAGCCAAATAAATGCTCAGGGAAATTCACCTACAAGTTTTGGGCCTGATATTTGATCGAATGTAGGAGTACAAGGTCAGACTAAATCCAAAGAAGTGTGCATTCAGAGTTACTGCTCAAAATATCCTTGGATTCATTGTGTCACATAGGGGAATCAAAGTGGACCCAGAAAAAGTAAAGGCCATCCTTGACATACCACCACTGACCAATCTAAGGAAACTATGGGGTCTACAAGGAAGAATTCAATCTATCAGGTGATTCATTGCCCAACTAGCAGACAAGTGTCACCCATTACAACACCTATTGCATGAAGATGTGACGTTTATATGAACATAACAATGCAAGCAAGAATTTCAAAACTTCAAGGATTATCTATTGAAGTCTCCTATATTGGTGCCACCCATTCAAGGCAAGCCACTATTCATATATATCTCAACAATGAAGTTCGCACTAAGTATTCTCTTGGTAGAACACGATGACCAAGGCAAGGAAAAATCCATTTAATACCTCAACATAACATTGGTGGGCTATGAGATAAATTATTCAACAATTCAAAAATCATGTCTCATAGTTGTCTTTGCTTCCCAGAAGTTACGACATTATATGCTGAGTCATAAAACAAAGCTAATAACATACATTGATCCATTGAAGTACTTGTTGAGTAAAGAATCCCTAACAGGCCGACTCGCCAAATGGGTCATGATCTTTAGTGAGTTTGACATATAGTACATGGATTGAAAGGCTATCAAAGGATAGGTAATTGTGGACCAACTAGAAGAGGCACGAATACAAGATCATTATCCTATAGTTTCTAACTTTCCAAATGAATCCATTCTTGCAATACAACCAACAATAGAGGTTTGGAGACTATTATTTGATGGTTCATATACAAACCATGGTACAGGAGCATGGATAGTACTCATTACTCCAAATAATGACGCAATTCCTAAATCTTTCCGATTTAAATTTTCATGCATGAATAACACAGTAGAGTATGAAGCTCTATTCATCAGATCAATGAAAACTATACAATGGAGGATAAAGAACCTAAAAGTCTATGTGAATTCCCAATTGGTCATCAGCCAAGTAAATAATGACTACATGACAAATGATGAGAAACTGATCCCATATAGAGAGCTAATGGAAAAGCTATGGGCTTCTTTCCATTTCATTGTATTCAAGCAGGTGCCAAGAGTTCAAAACAAAGTAGTGGATGTGATGGATACTATAGCATCCTTGATTGACATGCCAGGAAATGAGACTAGACTCCAATTTTTGGTAGAGAAATTAATGATACCGACATATCAAGCTCCAATCACCAAGTCAACATGCATCCTTGTTGGTAATGAGTCTCCCTAGTACCATGATGTATATAAATACCTCCAAAATAGTATCCTACCACCCAACTTGTCTAAGAACCAAAAGAAGTCCCTCATCCACCAAGCCTCTAGATACACCCTTCTTGCTAGTAATCTATATAGAAGAAGTCTAGATGGAATTATTTTATGATGTCTCACTTCCACAAAATTCTAGAGAGCCTTGTATGAGGTACATGAAGGAATTTGTGGGGCCCATGTAGGTGGTAATAGTTTGGAAAAGAAGATAACTAGAATGGGATACTACTGGCCCACAATAGATATAGATGCTAACAAATATGTGCAAAGGTGCCGACAATGTCAAATTCATGGAGATCTTATCCATGTACCAGCTCAAGATCTCAATCCCATCAGTTCACCATGACCATTTTCTAAATGGGGATTTGACTTAGTGGGTAAGATTACACCAACATATTATAATGGTCACAAGTATATCATCGCAGAAACATGGTACTTTACCAAATGGGTGGAAGAAATTCCTCTCACATACATCACTCATAAAGAAATCTCCATATTCATACTAAACAAAATCATTTGTCGATATGGAATCCCTCAACCAATACTCATAGATCACAATACACCTTTTCAAAATAAAGATGTTGAAGATCTCTGTGACAAGTTCTAGATAAAGCAAGGTTTCTCTTCGTTCTACGATCCCCAAGGGAATGGGCAAGTAGAAGCCACTAAAAAAACTATCCTAAAGATCTTAAAGAAAATAATTAATGAATTAGGGCGAGCTTGGCATTTGTAGCTTAGTCCCGCATTGTGGGAATATAGAACTAGTGTGAGAACCCCTACAGGAGCAACTCCATTCTCACTAGTATATGGATCAGAGGCCGTCCTACCCCTCGAAGTTGAAATCCCATCCCTAAGAATCTCACTGGAGAACATCATTTCAGATGAAGACTATAGAGTAGCAAGACTCAATGAACTATAATTGTTGGATGAGAGAAGAGAGAATGCACTCAATCACTTACAAGGCTATCAAAATTGCCTTAGAAGGAACTTTCACAAGAAGGCCAGACTACAAATCTTTGAGGTAGGAGATCTTTTCCTTATGGAGAATCAAAATAACCAAGCAGAAAGGGTTAAACTAAGAAAGTTCGAACCTAATTAGGTAGGAGCCTATGTCATCATAACATCATAAAATAGTGGGGCATATCAATTGGAAACTCAAGAAGGATATAAATGTAGGAATTGCAAACATGCAAATCCACAGACCCCGAATACACCTGCATGCAAGAACCTGATACAAAGTAGAAGCAAAAAATGAAAAGGCTGAAGAACTCAGAAGTTTCTCATAAAGTGAGAGCGAAATTATAATCTGAATTAATTAAAGGCAATTACAAAGTTCGACCTTATAAAGGTGAACAAACCCTAAAAACTAAAGCTAGGATGCGCATTATTAATTAATAACTAATTAATGATGCACCTAAGAGAAAGCATAAGCTAAAAGAGTAATAATACTCTAACACCCCCCCTTAAGCTGAACGCAGGGAGAAAGCAGACCTAGCAAGACTAAGAAAGCAAGAAATGGGTCCCGGCAACAAGGCCTGAT
This sequence comes from Thuja plicata, assembly GCA_018584345.1. Lineage (NCBI taxonomy): Eukaryota > Viridiplantae > Streptophyta > Pinopsida > Cupressales > Cupressaceae > Thuja > Thuja plicata. Next base: position 618,326 of record MU224910.1, read on the forward strand.
CAGGTACCCAGTACAAGGAAATCTCTGCAAACTGGAGACAAAGAAGAAAACCCAGTGGGAAAAACCCCTCTCCAAAAAGAGATATAAGAATGCAAAAAAGAATTGGCTCAAGAGACTCTCTCAAGACCATAAGTACAATAAGCCCCCCCATGAGAGAGGGATGAGACATCAAAGTCCCCCCATAATGAAGAAACTCCTGTCACAATGGAAGATGCCTGATGTAGAATCCA
>MU224910.1:631502-644258 GCA_018584345.1 Thuja plicata
CGTGCTTTTCACTTAACTGTCATGTCAACCGCGATCTTGCGATGCACAAGGTGTCGCTCACTCGCACATCCCACTTAGTTGTTTGCTGCTCGGCGACTGAGCGATTAAGCGCTCGTCGCGTTATCGCTCTGGTTTTTCATTAACTGCGAAATGACTTGCGAGCTTGCAATGAGCTCCTCGTCACATTGTCGCGCACTGTCTCTTCTGCTATCCGTCTGCGACTGAGCGACTAGTTCCTCATCGCGCACTCGCTCACTAATAAACTTGACACATGACTAGCTCGTGAGTGTGCGATACATGATTTGTCTGCTCTCCACTGGCTCTGCGACTTTGCGACTAAATGAAGAACTATTCAGGCTTAATGACCAGGACTGAAAACTAACTGTGATCTTCTCCTTTTGATCACTCAACAAGAATTTCTAGGTTTTGGAGCTAAACCCTAGGGTGCTCTGCACCACTCCTCCTCCTCCAATACATCCCTAAAACCCACCTAAATGGAGCTACCAACCCACCCTCTAATACACCCACTCACCCTAGGGCCACCACATCTAGTCCTAACACCCACACCACCCTGCCCAGGATCAAGATCATCATCGTCACCCCTCCCACCCCCATCCTCCACCTCTANNTCTTTCCCCCCATATCTCCCACCCCTATCCTCCACCTCTACTATCTCTCCCCCATCTCTCCCTCCATCTCTGCCTCCATCCCCACCTCTACCCCTCTGTCGAGGCCTCCTCATGATGACACTAGTAATAGGACATGACACATATATAAGGGAAACATGCTGAGCTGTCAGCCACCAAGCATCAAACTATGAGGTCGTTCCTGCAAAAAAAATAAGTTCAGTATCAGTACCACATGGATAAGAAGCATAATAGAGGATCAAATCAAGATTGATATCAAATGAACCTAAAGAGATACATGTACCAAACATGAAATAATCAATAAAAATATATACCTGGATCCACAATGACTAATCACCAAGTCCATGCAACAACTCCCAGACCATTGAACTCAGTCCTAGTAGCATGCATCAGTATCAACCTACCCCACAGAGTAACATCTTGGGATCTCTGAGCAAAGTATGCATAGGTATCAGTAACATCCTGGTGCTCCCCGAACTATCGCAACACCCTGTCAGTGTTGTGCATATCTATCATATGAATGTGCTCTACCATATGTCCAATCAAGACCCCCCTCTGTAGGCAAAAAGGAAGGTATGCATCCTCACCCTCCCACATAGGATACACTCTATAAGGCCTCCAAATGAAGTAAGGCATCATATCCAACTGCTTCCTCTAGTACATCAGATGCCTCATATGAGACTGCATAACAACTCCATCGTACATAAAAACATATGGTCTCCCTGCAAGAATATTGTGCGCACCTACACATTGACATAAAATGATGCACTCCCATACCCAGATCTGTAGTAAGGTCGTGCCACATCCAAGTGACTTACCACCTTGGTAAGCCACACAAAACATATAATGGTACATATGAGCCAACATATAAGGCCCCCATGCATAAATTGAATGGTCTCTCACCATACCCTGCAGGACAACTCCCTATCCTATGACAAAGCCATGTTGCCTACGGTCTGGACACAGAATCCCACAGATCAAACTACTAAGCAATGTCCTCAATCTATCTAAACCCATGCCGAATCGAGACCATGGAATATCATAGAGATCAGACATCCCTAACTGATCAACAAGAAGACCAGTCATCTTAGATAAGGCAATGACACCAGACTGCCAGGTAGAATCTACTAAGGCACCCTAGATAGGTACCTAAAGGATGTTGTAAATATCCTCAAGAGTGACAGTGCACTCTCTGTTAGAAGCTAGGGTTTCAATTGCACCAAAAGGTCAACTTGTCAATGCTCGATAAAACCACTAGACTTATAGAAGACACATGAAGATGTTAAATTATGTCACAAATCCCGCGAGGGATGCTGGCCGATTGCCAACAATCTCCCTCCCAGCGTCACTCGCTATGGCCTGTGTGATTCAAACCTGTGACCAAGATATTATACCACTTGTTAGAAGCTAGGGTTGTTGTTGCACCAAAAGATCGACCTGTCAATGCCTGATACAACCACTAGACTTATAGAAGACACATGAGGCTGTTAAACCATGTCACGAATCCCATGAGGGACGCTGGCCCACTGCCAACACTCTCTAGTGGACAAATGAAAGGTACACATCTTAGAATGCCACCTCTCCAATAAAGAAGAGATCAAACCCCTATTGGTCACGATCTTGGGCATATAGGTAACCCAATATAATCCTACATCTCTAAGAATGGATCTCTCATCCTTAGATAGATGAAAGCGATAAACCAACCTGCTAGTCTGGACTCTCAACACCGCAAAATGTTGCCAGTAATATGAAAATCACAAGTACATGCAATGATCAGTGCCAAGGTTGACAAAGCAAATTAGACATGTGCAAAAATGACAGAAATAAACTATATCATATCAATTGCGAAACACAATCATCAATTACGACACTTTTATCTCAAATGCGACATTCAAACATCAATTGTGAAACATAAATAGAAATTGTGACATTAAGACATCCTAATGCGGTACACATATCAATTATAGAACACATTCGTCAATTGCAGCACACAATCCTCAAATGGGGCAAAATCATCAGTAATTGCGACACACTGACAAAAATAGAGCAAAATTAAATGCATTAAAATACATTAATGACCAGCAATAAATGTACTAGGGATAAGGTACTCATCGCACACCCGGAGCTAGCTGGAGGACAAAAAGTATGAACTCGGTCGGACAGGTGCACGACTCCTAGAAGGCCTGCCATCGCTCAAAAGAAAGCAAAAAAAGCAAGAAAATCTAAATAAAATCTTACTAGAGAATCAAGAGCTCCAAGGTGCAAAGTAAAAAATGAAAGGGCCCACACACTATTTATAAAAGATCAAAGGAAACCCTAATTCCTCAAGGAGCCCTATTTTATCATCTTGGGCCTCGGAAACTTTCACAGCTGATATCAAGAGCATATTTAACTATTTTCACACACTACTAGATGACCAGACAATCATTTTATAGTATCAACAAATTAACACTCATGTCACAACTTTTTGCTCAAATGTGTTGAGGGGGCATAAATACACCTTCTATTGTCGGGGCAGGATCAAAACATAAGATTTTTTGACACAATGCGACAAGCCACAATGCATCCAAGATGGGCAAATGTAGACACCCTAAAATGGGCATACTTGCGACCTTACATTAAAACACTAATTTTTGTCTATTAATTAATAGGTTTTAATCATTAATTAATTATCTATTTCTTCTAAATCCGTTCTCCAAATCATTTAATCATTTCCCAAAAATTATTTAAATAATTAATTTTATTTAATTAATTAGCCTTAATTAATTATTCTTTATTAATTAATTAAATACAATTTCCTAAAGTTTAAATTTAAATATTTAAACTTATTAATGAATTCTTCTAATTAAATTAATTTTATTTCACTCAATAATTCAATTCTAAAAAAAAATTCAATTATCACATGTTTGAATACTTTAATTACAAAAATCAATTAAAATATTCAAATAAATCCTTTCTCAAGTTCGAAAAGGTAACTCATGATCAAGTTTTCAGTTAACTAAACATTACCTCTTCTCTCCAAGTTGAAGAGGTGGAGTTTACTAGTTGCTTCTCAGTTAACTAAACATTACCTCTTCTCTCCAAGTTGAAGAGGTGGAGTTTACTGGTTGCTCCTTAGTTAAACTAAAACACCACCCCTTCTCTCCAAGTTGAAGAGGTGGAGTTTACTAGTTGCTCCTCAATTAACTAAAACATCATCTCTTCTCTCCTAGTTGAAGAGGTGGAGTTTATTGATTGTTTCTCTATTTCCTTTTGATCTCAACCATTCATTCTCCAATCTCTGGGATCAATCTCAACCATTCAAATCATTTTCCATATTCTATATAATCAACCCTTCACAACCATTTGAAGGATCCGGGATTTCAAACTTTTGTGCACACTTACTCTTCGGGATTCTTGTACGAAGCATCAAAGCATTCTTGTGATCATAATCAATAATCATTTTCTCAACACTCCCAAGTCATAGAAGCTGCCAATACTAATACTGAGCACCACACACATGAAGTTTTAGAAGGAGTAGAGAGAAGCAATAGAAGCCTTGAGCATTGTGGTTGCATTAATTTGTTTTCCTCTAACTTTGCTTGTTATTTTATTGTTCATAGGTTTGTTCTTAGTAGTTTGATTGGTTTTTTTCATTGCAAATCGGTGCTACTAACCCTCGTTAATTTGAGCGTACACAATACCGCCTATACAGTTTCCATATGTGCTATTGTTAGGATCAAGTTTGAAATCATAATAATTGGTAATAATATGAATTAATTTGGATATATATGTATTATGGTTAACCATTTCATGACATTTGTACTTTCTTATTGCATGCATCCTAGGGATGATTATATTCTTGATATTGAGTATAAGATGTTTCATGACTAATATGTGATATGTTTTCATTTTAGTCCTTACGACTTCGAGGAGTAAGTTGAATCTTAAGGGGGGAGGATGTAGTACCCTTCAATAGGAAATACTGATTATTGATTAAGAAAATTTAAATAGATTGAATCAACTATTAGAGTCAAAAGTATGATATAGTCAACTTCTATTTATGGTGTCAATATGCACTCAAATTAATCATTTTTTATGTTTGATAACTAGCCTATACAAATTATATAAGGAATAAAATTTATGATTCGAGCTTTTGTTATAGAGGCAACGACTATTTGGAAAGATGTTTCTCAAGTCTAAATTACCAATGTAAAACAATTCTATTATGAATATGCAAAAATTGTTAAATATGAAAAGGTGCATGATCTACTAAGGAAGGAGAAATGATACATTTAGACGGAGTCAGTCAAGGAAACAAAGTTTGGTTGAGGAATAGCTATCATGCATTAGATATACATATCGACTTTCAGCGACATGGGGAGGCAGATTTTGGATGGGGAATTTCATACACTAGTGTCGATCTGAGTGAGAAGGGGATATCAATACTAGGTGCATGATTATTACAACCAAATAACTGAGTAGATTTATTAGCACATAAGAGTTAAACTATTTAATTTAGATGCAATAATTTGCGTGAGGATAATGGGGCTTGTGGAGAGGGACACATTCTTCTTCTTTTAGTAACAATTTACTAAAAGATCAAGGATAGTTATGTAACCGACCAGATAATAAACACCAAGTGATAGGAAGCGAGGAAGAGGGAGGGAGGAAAGAAAACCATTCAGCCAATCGAACTCTTCTAGGGTGAAATAGTTAACGCTTTGAAGTCTTCATATTGTTGTGATTAAAAGATGATTAATGGGGTGTCAAGTGTAAACATGAGTATCTACAATTAATGAAGCATATTTAGGAAGGATGCGCCAAGAAAGAGAGAGGTACATTGTCTATAATTTGACATCTTCTTTATATATCTATCAGAGTATTTTCATATGTAATGATTAAATTGATCTATAACAATCACCTTTTTGATCTATCTATATCCAAAGGGATTGATGCCTTAAAAGCTTAGGCATGGAGTTCTTTCTACTGGTTTTGTCTTCTTCATATATGATTGGACGTGATTATTTTATTGATATTGGTTTCATTGCCTCCTTGAACTATCCCTCTAATAGTGATAATTTAGTGATAGTGGCGTCTTTCATTTTAACCATAATGCTGCTCTTGATCTTAATAGTACTCTCCTATTACTGACTTATTTTTTGTTCCTTATAATATGGATGTGTATTTGATTCACCCTCAAATTCATATGTTACCAATTCATTGGTGATTGCTGTAAATCATCCCACATAAACATTCAATCGGTTATTTGATCATCCCAGGTAAATATCTCATTGGCGATTTGATCACCATCGTTATAACAAATTGTTATTCAAACCAATATTGGTACTCATCGATCTATAAGGACTGACTCGAGCTAACCATAGATCTTTCCATTATAAATTTTGGTTTATTATCAAAATTTGTTGGTACATCAGATATAGAGGTATATATATCTTGGCATCCTTTCTTTGAAGCACTCTTGGCACACGATAGTATCATCTCTTCTTTTCTAAGTGATGCCATCTCATATTTCTTAGAGTTTTGACATTTAATCAATGAAAGACCACCTTAGTACTCATAAAGATAGACATTATATGCCAAAGAACTGCAATAAAGCTTACCATGTCTTGTATACCATACATCTATATTAAATCAGAGGATTGAATAAACTTAGATTTAGAATTATTTTACAATTGAAGAGGTTATCAAGAAGACTTTAATATATGCCTTGAATTCACTTAGTATTCCTTCCTTCCTAAATTGTAGATAAACTCCTTATAATAGGGTATTGTGCTCCTAAATTGTAGATAGACTCCTTATAGGGTATTGTCTTGAAATAACCATAATGCCTAAAAGAATTAGGGCAGTGTTGTTCACCTTATTTAGTATCATTTTAAGACTTCAATAATGTAAATATAAGGATAGTATTTTAAAGTGACAATATCTTAGTCTGTGGAGAAAGCAGATAAAAGTGTAAGTGCCAATTAATATAATGATTGTTTTATGTGAAACAAATTGGGATTTTCTTTTATCGTTTATTTTATTAATGTTTTTATTCTTTATGTTTTGAACTCAAGAGCGTGATCTCTTGCTTGCCTTGATTTTGACTTATTCATGATAGAGTTATGCTCATTAGTTTGGATATTATATTTATTAAAAATGGTGATGAACTAATAAGGATATACAAAAAGGAAAGCTAGACATAACTCATAATGTCATTAAGAAAACAATAGAGTCCTTGTTTAGAAGATCATGTTATGAATGCTCCTAAAATACCTATTAGGATATGATGAAAATTTTGGATTACTCGCAAGTAAATATTGACTATTGAGGGGTGAAAAGTAGGTAATGAAGTGTTAAGTTACATTCCTACACAAAGTGGTATCTTGCTAAGAATGACAACTTTTAAGAAATCATACATGTGAATCAACAATAACCGTGATGATTGGTAAATATTGAAGTGAAAAAATGATCTTTATGAATTCTTATAACCCGATAGGAAATGGTTATGACCGTTGTTTATTTAATAGACTTTTCTTTTACAAATTATTTGGAACATTGAATAAGGGGTTGAGAATTTAGTTACTTCTAAGAGGATTTGTTTGAAAACTTTAGCCTCTAGTACTCAATAGTTGTAGGTTAAACTGAATAGTACTCTCTAAAATCCTTACTAAAGTTATAAAACTTACACTATCAAATGATTGATTTTCATTAAATGTAATTGTTGGTAATGGGATTCAATTGAAAGATTAATGCAACTATTAAGTTATAATTTTTAGAGATCATCATATAAGTGTCAAAAGGCTCAAAATATGTTATACAATATTTATTGTAAATGAGATAAGTCCATTCTTATTGTGGCATATGGATGTTGTTAATAAATATTTCCTTTGTTTCATTCCAATATCTATTGAATTATATGATGGTTATTTCTTGAATAGATGGTTAAGTGAAATGGTGGGGCTTCTTTCCTGTAGTGCCTACAACCAAGGTTCAAACCTTACGGGTTCGTCTCTACCATGTTAACAATGAAGCATGATTTTCCTTCGGGAGAACCTTGGAGAAATGGTGGGGCTTCTTGCCTGTATTGCCTACATCCTTTGTTCAATCCATTTAAATTGAGGGGATCTTTTTTCTTGGTTGGTAATTGGTATTTTGTATTGACAAAGTATAAAGAAATTACAATATAATTTGATAAACCTGAGCCAACCTATAGCTTAAAAAACAATATCATCCATAGGAGTCATTTGCTCCTTTACAAATTCAAAACAGTAGACCTAGACGTCTTGGGCTATTAAAAATGTGACATTTAATCTTTGCACAACACCAGAGATTTTCTTCTTACTTTTTGTCATAGTATGAAAATTTATAGCCTTGTCAACCCAGATTCTACTTGCAAACAACATTATAATAACTAAAATTTTGTCGGGACTTATCTGTAAGCAAAAATAACCCCGATGTCTGTTCAAACCTTGGGCCTCTGCTCTTGCCTCGCTGCATTGTTTACCTCCACTTTTAAAAATCCCTATATGGGCACCTGCATTTACCATCAAAAAATAAGATACCAAAAAATATTTCCACAAAAACTTTTTCGGTGATAATTACAGCATAATGGTCTTCTTTTTGGCACGACCTCTCTGGTTTCTTTTCTTCTTTGACACATTATCCAGAATGGCCGCAACTCGATGGTCAGTCATTTGGGTTTGCCTTAAAAGCTCCTCCTTCACCATCCTCCATCCATCCACAGCCTGCTGAAATATATGCGGCTTGTCAACCTTCGCCTGCCATCGTAGAAAAGGGATGAGCCCGAATCTTCGAGCATCCTCATCCTCTTCAAAACACTCTGTGATATCCTGCCCTATGCCTGGCACAAAACATTCCAAGAAGGATTCCATGTCTCCCAACACTTCCTCCTCAAATAGTGCCTTTGTTATGCGGCCAACTTCCTCTGTTCTCTCACGAATCTCTAGTCCCCATGCCATAAAGATGGAGATAACATCTAGATTGGTGCGTTGTTTAACCTTTCTATCTTGAAATTGGGCACCAATAACCTGCAACATGCTTGCCACCATTCTGTCTAATTTAATTTTTAGTAGTCCCTTAATTATTTCCTTACTAACCGGTCCCTTGAAGGCCTTCATCTTCTTTTCAGAATCCAGACTGAAAGTAGCCTCCATTCTATCTATTTCTTACTGCAGTAACTTGCTTCTTCACTATTTTGAGAGCAGTTGTTATGAGCCAAAACTGTCAATTTGCCCTATTTTAAAGATGTTTCTTATCTTTTCCACTCCACTTCCACCAAAAACTGTGTGGAAGGTCTTATCCTTGCGCTCGGCCCAACTTGCACATAAAAGCCTGCATACTCATTAATGAGTGCAACTTTCCTCTGTCATTCTATTATTATTACCACTTTGGTAATTGATCTGGATGTGATGCATTAAATGATCATTCCAAACCATCAAAAGGACAAAACATATAATTCATTTCTTATTCAAAATATCCTGAAGGATCGATAGCATTATTAATTATTTATTCTTTATTTCCATCATTAATTTAGACTCAAATTGCATATGTCTAAATTAGAGAAGTTATCAAAAATCAGGTCGTTCACCTTGGCAAATGTGGTTGCCCAATTAGCTAATTTATCTGCCTCCTTATTTCCCTCCCGCAGAGTATGACTAATTTTGTATTCTTTGAATTTATGTAGGCATTTAGTGATTTCTCTTATAATGCTATTAATATACCATGTGTGGGATTGCCCTTTCTTTATAGCCTCAATTAATTTTTTTGAGTCACCTTCTATATGCATTTTTTCCACACCTAAACTACTCCCCATTTTTAATGCTAGGATTTCTTCTTGTGCTTCTACCAGATTATTAGAGCCATCCTCTAATTTTTTTCTTGCTAAGGCTAATACCTCACCTTCGCAGTTTCTTGCTATTTCTCCTACTCCAGATATACCCTGATTTCCTTTTGAAGAGCCATCAAAGTTTACCTTCTTCCAACCAATGTCTGGAGGAACCCATCTGACATCATCTCTGCAGGTCTTAACCATTCCCGATTGACTTCCATCATTTTTGTATCGAATCTTTATTCCTCACTAGTGATTTTGAATTGCATTATCCCAAGATGAAAATATGGTGCTAGCCTTTAATTTGTTGACTGCCGAGCTCATGACTTCTTCAATAGAAGCATCAATCCTTTGACAAATTCAGTCTACTAATTATGAAACCTCTTGGAAGATTCTTCTATTATGTTCCTTCCAAAGCTCCCATATGACAATTAAAGGACAAATAATCCAAATTTTAGATAAAGTGGATTTCCAAGGAGGGATTTTCCATCCCTTGAAGATATCTAATAAAGAGTAAGGCATAGGTCCAATTAAATTTAATCTAGATATTATCCTCTCCCAGCATTGGAGAGAGAATTTACAGTGGGCTAGAAGATGATCCGCATCTTCATTTTCCTGCTCACACAACGGGCATCTCGAAGGGCCTATAAAACCAAATTTCTTCCTTCTATCACCTATCAAAATCCTATTCAGAATTGAAATCCAAGCAAATGCTCTTGATTTTGGTAAGCAGTCCTTGTCCCAACATAATTTATAAGGCCATTCACCTTTTTCCTCCTCATTCACTAGTAAGTTATAGCCCAATTTTTCTGAGTAGTTGCCACTTTTGGTAGCACACCAGATTACATTGTCCTTTTTATTAACTAGAGTGAGAGATCTTTCCGTGAATATGGTATTAATTTCAGTGTATATTTCCACACCTAGGCATGTAGTAGCAGTGTCTTTCCATCCCCATTACTGTCCCCAAGGCCCAAATTTTAGTTCCATATAGTCTTTGACCTTGTCCCCCACTCCTCCTTAAAGCTGTCAATTAGTGCTCTCGAATTATGACTTTCTATCAAAGCCAGTTTGCCTTCCCATGAGTCCTCCCAAAACAATGTATCCTATCCATCCCCAACTTTCCATGATAAGTGATTACACATTATGGGTCTGGATTCCAAAATGAAATTCCAAATTGCTGATCCTTTGGGAGGGTTTTGAACTGTAAGAATTCTACTGTCCTCCCCAGAATCTAAGTATTTTTCCTTCAGGATTTTAACCCAAAGTTGAGAAGGATTAGTATAAATATCCCATACTAATTTGGCCCCTAAAGCCTTATTAATCAAATGCCATTTACAGAGCCTAGCTCCTCCATTTTTCCTCAAAGTGCAAATAGTGTCCCAAGCCACGAATGACATTTTCTCCTCTTCCTGTCCTCCATTTCAAATTTTTTTTTGCATTCGTTGTTCAATGTATCTCAGCACGTTGATTGGGATTTTAATGCAGCTCATAGAGAAAATAGGAATGGCAGAGATTGTTGATTGTAGCTTTAGAATATGGCCTGCATAGGTGATCCATTTGTGTTTCCAACTGTCAATTTTCTTAACACAACAATCTATTAAATCCTCCCACAAATTTGCATTTGAGGCTCCTGCAAAAAGTGGAATACCTAAATATTTGTTTGGGAGATAGCCAACTTTCATTCCCAAAATCCATGTGATGTGTTGTTGAGTAGGTATATTAGTATTAAAAAAGAAAATCTATGATTTCTCCCAGTTAATAGCTTGACCTGAGGCTATGCTGTAAGTGTCTAGAGTTGATTTAATAGTTCTGGCTTCTCTCACAGAAGCTTCAACCATTAGATAAGTGTCATCCTTGAATTGCAGATGTGTAATAGGTTCCAAATCTCTGGCCACCTTGAGTCCTTTCCAAGACCCCAAAGAATAAGCTATTTTAATGGTTCTTCCTAGTGCCTCAGCTAGGATTATGATTATAAATGGAGAAGGAGGATCTCCCTAACGAATACTAGTAGAGGTTTCAAAAAAGCCTTAAGGAATGTCATTGATCAATATAGAAAGACGAGTAGTTGACATGCAACTATACACCCAGTTACACCAAGCCTTATCAAAACCAAATTTTTTGAGCACCTTCAAAAGAAAACTTCTATTAACATTATCATATGCTTTTCTTATATCCAATTTAACCATCATGTTGGCATCTTTTCCTACTTTTATGGAATGGATTGCTTCATGCACCACTATAATCCCTTCATAAATGGAGTGCTCGAGAGCATACCCAATTTTTTATTTAGAAATTAGTGTAGGCAACACCTCTTTCAGCCTATTTTCCATTATTTTTGTTATCACTTTGTAAATAGTATTACATAAGGCAATTGGTCAAAAATCATCAAAGGATTCCTTCTTTCCTTTCTTGGGAATCAAAGCCAGAAAGGTATTGTGAAAATCCTTGAAAATGAAACCTCCATTTCTAGATTCCTCCACCACTTCATATAAATCCCTTCCCAAAATGTGCCAAGCTTTTTGAAAAAATAAAGCTGGGAATCCATCAAGACCTGGAGCCTTATCACCATTCATTTTGAATAAGGCCCTTTTAAATTTAGACTCAGTTATACTTCTCATCAGCCATTTGTTCTATTTTGTGGAAATAAGCTGAGGGATTACCTCCAAAAATTCCTCTGTATCTATATTTGTATGTGTCTGAATGTTGACCTCTAAATCAGCCACAACACAACATAGTCATTGCTCAATCATTGAATCATGAAGATGAACATGAATTGCTCATTCCACAATATCAATCAAATCTACATGTTGCCTCCTATTTAGTTGGGGTGTTTAATTACTCTCAGAATGAGAGCCAACAACCATAGACCATTGCTAAAATGGAGGATTTGAAATCTTTGAAAATTGAAATGAAACTTATTCTATATGAGAGATGCAATTGTAATCTAGGAATGAAGATGCAAATTTTAAGCTAAGAAACTTGAAAGAGATAATAAAATTAAACTACTTGATAAGTAAACAAACTAAATTAAGATGGAAAATATCATTAAGCTAAATGAGATTACACTAAATATGCAATAAAACCTTGGAAATATGAGAGAATTGAGACAATAATTCACTATAGTTTTGGTACCCTCAAATTGTCCTCCCCAAATGAAGGAAAGAAGGTCCATAATATAGAAAATCCTGAAGAGAGGATGAAGAGTTTCTTGGGAAGAAACGACTGACTCTTCATCTTCATGGAGGAAGGTGAGACAAATATGAAGGAATTATTTAA